>JAHWFP010161819.1:0-12301 GCA_023313725.1 Lithobius niger | reverse complement strand
TTTTTTTTACTGAACCCTGAGTTGGTTTGGCGTCAGAAGTGTCACTATTTTGAGGGCTCAGTGAGCGCTCTCTTTTTTGAAGGTTTGGTGACGCAGACGGGTATGGCGATTTAATAAGATTAGGAGATGTACGCAGCTTCGTCGTTGAACTACTGCCTTTACTTGACGAACCATGAGAAACGGCTACTTGAACAAAACTTGGAGTCTTCAGTGAGGACCCAGAAAGTCTGCCTCTTTTCCCCAACTTTGGTGATGGCGTTACTTTCTGAGTGCTTGGGGACTTGGAAAATCTTCCCTTTTTCTTTGAACTGGCAGATGCCTTTGGACTCTTTCCTTTACCAGGAGTAGACAAACGTTTTGAAGCTTTAATACTTGAACGTCTGGCTTTCGTTCCAAATGAGGTACGAGGTGACTGTGCGTTTATCAGACTCTGTAAAAGAGATTTACGCATGCTCGATACCGATGGCCGAGGGGTATCTAATGGAGAGACAAACACATCTTGAGGAATGTCAGGAGTCTTTATACTGAAAAAATCAAATGAAGTGTCCGACGAGCTACTCCGTGCTGACGACATGCGTTTCGGTGTACGAATGGGTGTGCCTCCATGACGCTTCTTGCCAACAATAATGGTAGCTGGAGAGTTAGCATGACCCGTACTTGCAACCATACCTTGTACTCTGCTTTTTTTGCCCTGCAAAGAATAAAACACAATTACAAATAAACGAAGAAACACAATGGAGCCAATATTGTAACAGTCAATTACCCATATCGTAAATCGGCTATTAACAGCCTTGGCAAAACTATGGCCCACCCCAACCCACTAAACTGCTTTAAGGTCAGTAATCGTGAAATTACCTAGTAACTGCCCTCACCCTCCCCGGGGCATGTTTTCAATTATAAGTACGAGAAACCACCAGTAACCTCACACTAACCACCAGTAGGGATAGTCAGATATTGATATCGGTCTTGGTATAATCCGTATTTATCGGTATTTTTCCATATCGGTATCGGACCACTAGAAGGCTTCCGATACAGATATTTGTTGTGCCAAGAAACGCAACCGCCTTCCCTGCAAAACTGACACCAAGCACGGCAAAAGCAATAGCCAAGTGAGACAAACAAAGCCATGTTCTCAGTTTGTAATGAGAAGGTAGCACGTGACAGTTCCAACGTTATAAGTTTTACAACGACCAACTTAAAATCTAACTGAGACGATGAATGTACTGAAGCCATAAATAGGAATAAGAGTAAAAATGCTCATATTGGACGAGAACTTTTTGGCTAATCTCAACAGTTGGACCCATACAAAACCAGAAACTGAAGTTGCATTTTTTTGTATGAAATTCATTTATTATTATCGGTATCACATCGGATCAGTTTACCCTTCATCGGTAAAAAGTCGTATCGGCCGATCCCTAACCACCAGTAAGAACACAGTTCACAGTTCTATTTAAATTTTCGGAGAACAGTCCGTCATTCTTAAAGGAAAACTAAACCATACACAGTTTAACATTTGTGTACAATTAATATGCTTAAAATATAATAATAATAATAATTTCTCCACATAGAGGTGGAAGGACTACGGAAGGGTGTTGATACCGAGGCAAACTAAGGGAAAAGGAAAAGAGACCATTATAAACAATAATAGACTATGATGGTAAATACTGACGCTTCAGGAATTTGTTAAGATTTTCCTGTTTTAGCATACGGCAAAATCCCTGCACCGTTGGCTGGTCTACTGTTGTTGCCTTAAGGGCATTCCAAACATTTACGACACGTACCGAAAAAAAGTTTAGGCGGCAGGTAGTCCGCACAGGCTGGCAAGCGAGCTTCCAGTTATGACCCCTTGTAACCATAGCTCCCAATATGGGTTCGAAAAAGGAAGATTCACATCAATCAACCCACGGAGTATTTTGTATGTGAGAATCAAGTCGAAGCGAATGCGACGCAATTCAAGTTGATCCAGCCCCGTGCGGGTAAGGCGTTCATAATAACTAAGGTCGCGCATGACACGTAAGCTTTTCGAAAACCGGCGCTGAACGGTTTCTATCCGGTCAATATCACCCAATAAGTGAGGGGACCAAACTGGGGTAGCCTACTCGAGGATGGGCGGCCTCACAAAAACCTTAAAGGCCCAAATTTTAATTCGAACGTTACCAGACGTAAAACACTTGTTTACAATGGCAGCCCGCTTGAATGCTAAGGCATTGGCTTTTTGACAGTGAAGAGAAGACTTTAGATTTTTCGTAAACCACACTCCAAGGTTCTTAACCTCATTAATAAGTCAAGGGCCTGTGATCCAAAAAGGTAGTCCGAGCAAAAGTTATGTGTGCCAACGTGGAAAGTAAAACATTTTGAAGAAAGTGGTAACTGCCATCGCAATGAACAAGATTCCACATTACGAATTTCAGAGTCAAGAGCCGGGGACCCATACGGCCAACAGTTTTCTGTTCCAACCTTAATATCATCAGCAAATTTAAATCCGTAAGTCTCCCCATTTGAAAATTGCAAGTCGTTAAGATATATAACGAACAGTAGGGGGCCCAGAACGGACCCCTGTGGTACACCACATGGCATCATGACACTGGTTGACAGCATATTTTCGACTTTTCACCTATTGTGAACGATTATAAAGGAACGCAGAGATCCAACCTGCCAGATTTCCCACGATGCCAACTCAGTACAGTAAGTTTAAGTAGGAGTTTCAGGGCTCGAAATGAGCGGTATCGCATCGCAGTTTGCACCCCAATTTTTGACATTAGCAATACAAAACTGAAATTTGCGTAGCAGTTTAGCGACGCAATATCATGGCGAAAGAACTTAATAACTACGTAAAAAAATCCTTTTGCAGTAGGCCTAGCCCATTTACAATAGAACATTCATTGTGTTCCGTAAAATTCTTAATTCCAATCCCTACAGAAGTTTCGTTATTTTTATACCACGAGCAAATAATGAAATTGAACGATACACAATTGTAACACAGCATCAGAATATTTAGGTATTAAAAAAAAAGATGGAATTTATACGTCACAATCACCTTCTCCTGTACTAGCTGAACCATCAATTAAAACGAAAAAAGTCTTTTGCCTGCCAAGAAAAATAATTATGCTTCCTGAAAACTGCTAACCATTATTTTGCGATTGCTAAGCAAATTTTTATTTTGCATCGCTATTATGCTACACATTTTTTTCTGGACATTTCGAGCCCTGAGTTTTCGGTGTATCACCGACTCAAACGCCTTCTTGAAGTCGAAATAAATGATATCGGTAGCCACACCAATGTCGAGTGCGCTACTCCATCGATCAAGCACAGTAAGTAGCTGGTGGGTTGCAGACCTCTTAGGTAAAAAACCAAATTGGTTCTGGCTAATTATGGAAAAAGCATGTAAGTAATGAAGAATTTCATCCCTAATAATAGATTCCATTATCTTACAGGCCACACGTTAGTGAAATGAGGCGATAATTTGACGGATCCGAAGCGAACCCACACTTAAACACAGGTGTTACAATAGATGTACGCCACTGACTAGGTGTACATCCGCTTGTATACGATAAGGTAAAAAGCTTAAACAATGAATAGCTTATTTCGTAGGGAATTTGTCTCAAAAGATATGCAGAAAGACCATCAGGCCCGCAAGATTTACTAGGTTTTAATTTCAAAAGAGCCCTCGTGATTTTGGGCACAGTGAGGGCACTGACCGAAGGTACTCGGCGCTCCTGCCCGGGGACAACCACAACGGCCGTCATCAGCAACACTGTTAGAAGCAAACACACCACTACACTAAGGAGCTCAGGTTTTTCAAGGTTCTCCGTACGAAACATATTTCCAGACTTAAGGGGTGGAATGGATCTTGGGAGTGCTGGTTTTCCGGCCGGATAGTTTAAATAGAGCAGAGTTACTCCTATCACGCACAGCCACTGCCTCCTGTGAGCTATGCCATTCCACAACACATTTTGAGTACTGTTTCCTAGCAAAGTTATAGGCCTGTCTGTTTTCACTACTAGGGTTAACTTTAAAATGTTTCCATAGCTGTAGTTTCATGGGCCGCATCTTCATAATGCGCTTAGGAGTCTGAGTAGGGAAATGGCTATTCGGCAAGTCAACAAGTGGCCCCGAAGAATTTCGAGAAAACAAGACCAAGCGTGTTCGATATCAAAACGTGTATTGAAAATTGGGTTATCCCAATCTACAAACAAGAGTGAATTTTTTAAGAAGTTTGAAATAGAGTTTATCCGTAGGTTTATCAAGTTTTGAACTTATCGCAGAAGTGCCAAACGGGCTGGGAGTATTCAGAAAAAAGGTTACAATAGTGGTCGCTGTTTCCGAAATGGGCCCCTACCTGCAGGCCGTAGACCAGCCTGTCGTCATCGCAGAAAACGAGATCAAGAATGTTTTTCCCCTGGTTGGCTCATTTACCAATTGGCAAAAACCCAGAGGTGCAATTTGTTCGAGGAATAATTTATGGTGCCGATTTTCCGACCGGTCATGGCCCCAGTCCACCGTGCTAAGGTTGAAGTCCCCTAACAGGATACAGGGATGTGAATATGTGAATGTGAATATGTTTGCAATTTACGAGAAGTTTCTAGCACAAATATCAATTGCACAAGGATGGATTTTATAAATGTATTTTCAATCACAACAACACGAGACAGCGAATACGACTTCGAGCTATACACAGCTGTGACGTCACAGTTCATCAGTCGCACGACTTCCACTCCTTGCCCCATAGTGCACTACGCGATTGCGTAAGAGTAACCATACCGCTCAAGCAAAACTGAAACTAAACAGCGGCATCCGGACCATTATTGATTTCGATAGAACCATACCTATTCAAACTACTTGCGATGCAAAACAAGTCCAAGAGACGGACATTTGATTCGCATATAGCAGAAGGACCTTCGGATCCGGCCACCGACGGCCACAAAGGCATTGCTATAGAACTGTTGTAACTTGCTTGAGTACCGAGCATTAATAATTAGCTACACCGAAACTCAAATCTTACATTTTATTATACCGACTCTCAAAAATGCAGCAGCGCATGGCTTTATTACTTCTAACCATAAACATTTAAGGTAAAAGTTAGCTTAAAAAAAAAAAGCAACACTGATTTCAGTTTAGGGCTTATCCTTGTATTTGAGCTTGTTAAAGTACAGCATAGCAACTGGAGTATCTAGCCAACCGCGTAGCAACCAGGAAGAGCTTCTTTTGTTAAGAGCATGATCAACTACAGATGACATTACGCAAACGAGACTTTGCTCCCAGGATCAACGGCTATAAAAGAGCGTCTGCTAGAAACACAACTTTACAAAATTATTACGCAAATACTGTAAGGCGTATGTGAATCCTGTACTTTGCATTCGTTTTCTAAGTACATTACCAAACGATACCGAGATTTAATGTGGAAAGAAAAAAAAATCAAATCTGGGCAGGCACAACAGCACAGCAATGATGTCGGCCGAAGAAAAACATGTCAAATAAGCGTGAAGAAGGTTGCAGTAAGAGACTTTTCACCCCCTTCAAAGCAACCGAAAACGTGCGAAGGGTCTTACGAAGGGAAAAAAGGATGTAAATTGAAGACAGAGAGAAAATGTACACTTTAACACACATGTAAATCAACAGCCAAAGTTATTTTTTAACTTTTGGTGATAAGCCATCACCTTCTTCAGAAAATCGCCACACAAATTTACATCACAGTAACGGAAAAAGAGTCATTTTCATTTCAAAATTTGCACACGTCAGCCAGTTCGTGGCGACCACTGATCTGCATAACTGACTTCTATTGCAACTGGCTTCCTCACTGTTTGCTGATCCCAATAGCCGGCTATGGCCCACTAGCTGCTCAATCTTGCTGTACGGTCCCTCATGAACTTAACAGGACCAACGTGCAACAATATTGACAACTAGTGAGGACACAGCTGGTTAGTGGCTACTACGCTCAGCAGACAGTGGGGAAGCCAGTTGCAACACAAGTTGGTTATATAGATCAGTGGTCACCACAAACTGGTGTCACGTACACAAATTTTGAAATGCAAATGGACTTGTTTTTCGTTACAGTGATAGCAACTTGTGAGTGTGGTGATTCTTTACTGAAGAAGGTGATCGCTTATCATGGAAAATTTATTGCTGTTTTTAAGTATAAATTTTCTCTCTGAAAAAAGAGGTTGCATGTTGTCACACAAACAAAAATTCGAAACAACACGCATGGATGAGCATGCATACCACTGATCCATAAATCATCGCGTCAAGGGAGACTTTACCTTCCGTCACGTTTGGCTGCACGCTTGTGGTTGTCTAAGAGCTCGTAAATAGGTCGCACGAGGTACTTAACAAGTACTCGCCGACGGAAGAAGTGTTTTATTAACAAGGACTCCGGTGCTCAGAGTTGGGGAGCCATGTTGGGGTTTAATTTCAACACAGAAATTCGATTCCAAGCAATGGGATTGCTTGATCTTTCTGTGGTGTTGGTCTATACCACTGAGCCTCTCCCCAAGACTCGCAGGACGTTTCATCAGTACAGACGATTTATGGATCAGTGGTATGCTTCTCCACCGCGTCGCTTAGCATTTTTGTTTGTGTAACGACATCTGAAATTATATTTGTGTTCCTCCGTGCTGTAAGTTGAAGGAGGATATAGACTATTCGCCGAAAATTTAAAGAACTGTGAACCAGGTTCTTACTGGTGGTCAGCGTGTTTCTCGTACTTGTGTCTTCTTTTCAAAACCACTGTCATCACTGGTTTTCCTGAACTGTTTTTAATGATCTGTGGTAACCTGTGTAAAGGCTACTGCAAATCAACACTGACAACAATGTGAGCTTCGTTGTTTGTAGCATTTAGTTTTTAATGAAACAGTTATTCAGAAAAATATTTGAAAATAAAATTACCTGAAATCAAGCGCTTACATCAGAGATAATAAATTTTGTTGTTTGGGCATCTGTGCCAACTAGTTTTATTGTGTTGGTGTACAGCCTTTAGGAACACCAGATTCAAATAAGAGCCGTATTGTATTTTTGCTAGCAGTTTGATTTCGACCCTTTCATTCTAGTATAGAATGTTGCACGCTAAAAACCCCAAATAAATACACACAGGAATTCAATTCTAAAATAGGTTTTTATACTATTTTTAAATTTATCACTTACCCCACTAGGCATACGGACTGCCGTTTTCTTGGGAGGCAATGGCAACTTACTAAACTTCAGAGCTTGTTTTGGCGGTGGTTTTGCTGTAGCAGTAGCAGGCCTACCATGAGTAACCTGAGTTTTAGCGCCTTTCTTCACAATGTTGGCCCAAGGAGTGCTGCGTCCAAAAGGCATCGGCACGTGTGAAGTTGGTTGTTTTAACATCTTTTTGGGCGTATTCCCCTGTTTTTTTGGTGAAGTTGCAATCTTTTTAATGTGTAGCGCATGGATTTTGCGCATGGCAGCACTCTTCTTGCTGTCGGGAGAATTAGGTGCTTCAATTTTTTCAATTACATCCTCCGATATCTTCATGGCCATCAACGACGAGCGTTTGGCTGTGCTAAGAGATTTTCTCAGCGGAGTTCGTGATTTTGATGGGATGGGTGTAGACAACCGCTTTGGTGGACTTTTTTGAAATGATTTTCTCTTAGCTGGGCTACCACATTGTGAATGCTTCGGTGTTGCGCCTGAACTAGAAGTGCTCTTACTTCTTGACGGACTTGCACTGGACAAACGACTTTGCCTAGAACGAGGAGTCAGAAACTCGAGACTTGTTGAGCTCGTCGCCGATGTATTCATCGTTGTAGAGCCTTTAAAAGATATTTTTGAGGTGGATCCTTTGGGAAGCATACGTTCAATGCTACGGCTCTGCCGCATTGTCGAAGGTGGCGTTCTGTAAATAGACCGTCTATCATTTTGAGGTGTAGACACTGCCAAGACTGGCCTTGGTGCTTTTGCCGCAGATGCCTTCATGGGGAGCCTTTTTGCCCCCGGCCTATTCAGGACTGCAATTTTAGACATAATTGCATGGCTACCTTTACCAGACTTTTTCACCACCTTTGTTGCAACTATCTTCTGTCGACTATGCATGGTCTTCGGAGTCATTTTAGCTTTAGGTGATTTTGAAGTAGGTTTTGTCTTGGGCGATTTTTTTGGTGAAGGCGTCTTTATGGGTGTTGTTACTTTTGTTGCACTTGGAGTCTGAGATGTCTTAGGGGTCGATTTGCCCTTTGTAGCAGAAGGCACAGCAGGAGGGGAGGAGAGGCGCCACGTCTGGTACTTAAGAACTGGTGGTGTCAAGACTGGCCCACCATAATAATTGGGCACCAGAGACTGTCGTGATGGCCTTCCGCCTTTGTACACTGGAGTATTGGGAGGTAGAACAGCTTTAAATTGTTCAGGGCTCAGGTTAGGGCCAAAAGTCACTCGTTTTCTTTTCGAGTCAGGACTCAGTAATGACGGCGATGATTTTCTTTTTTGTTTCGCCTTTCCGCTTGATCCTGCAAATTAAGCAATTATAATCAACTTTAAAATTATACTGTTTTATTTGTTTACGTCTTGTATGCTTAGATTTCAAAGAAAAGGATATTCACCATTCCAATATCCTTGCAAATTTTTGACAGTCTGGTTTTTCTGGAGTTGAGGGGCTCAGAAAAAGTCTTCGTCAGGCCACCACATCACCGCTCACTTCTTCGTGATCGTTCGTCTGCTAGTCGAATGCGACGCGGGGTCACAGCCTCCATAACTTGCAGGCCTGTACACCACTTCTCCCGCAGTAACTTATTCAACCATAAAAAAAAAATATAAAAGTAGTGTACAGGCCTGCAAGTTACGGAGGCTATGGCCCCGCGTCGCATTCAAATAGCAGCCGAACGATCACGACGAAGTGAGCGGTGATGTGGTAGCCTGACGAAGACAGTTGTTCTGAGCCCCTCCAACTCCAGAAAAACCAGACTGTCGAAAATTTGCAAGGATATTGGAATGGTGAATATCTTTTTCTTTGAAATCTAAGCATACAAGACGTAAACAAGGATTATTTTCAAAGTAAGCGAGGTGCCATTTTTAAACTGTTTTATTCAGAAGTTATTTTGTCATGAACTTGAATATCACAGCTTCTGCTAAGAGTTCATCACAAAAATACTGGCAAAATGAGAGATGACCACAAAACACATACTAGCAAGCCATGTTTTTCGATGACTTGTACCCTTCTTCACAGTACCACAGATAGCTACCTAGCCAGGACGGTAAACTATTGACTAACAATTAGACCTCACATGGCCTTTCATAATAGTTTGCGACTCCTCATAGCTTTTAACACTTTGTATTCCAATTCAGAAAAAAAAGTTTTAAGTTGGTTGTTAACAGCATAAAGCAGCGGTTCCCAACCTTTTCTATAATATTCCTCCCTATTGGGACTAGCACGCAATGGCGCTTCCCTTCCCACCGGGGTCGGATTGGGCGGGGTCGAGTCTTGGTCATCGCCCTCGAGATTTTTTTTTTTTGGGGGGGGGGGAGTAGTGCCATAAGCTCTCCTACATAGTCCAGCTACCGTATAAAAAAGAAATGTGCTAGAATTAGAAAATTTTTCCTGAAACTTAGGTCTGCTATTTTCATAAGAATCACTCAAATTTTTAAAAAATGTTTTTTGTTAACAAAAGCCTTCATGAAGTGGGGGCAGCTACCGTATTTTTAAGAAATACGCGTGAATTTGAAACGTTTCCCTGCAACTTATTTTTTTTTAAGTTCTGAGGGGGCCTTCCCGAGCGGCCCAATGCGACACTGCATTGCTGTGTAACGTTTTTAAACAAAGTGAATGATACTGGGAAGTCTTGGAAATCTTCACAATAATGTAATTTAAAAAAAAATTATTGATAGCAGATATAGATCTGTCATTGGCGAGAACTTTGCCATGCATCGTTAAAAAAAAATTCACCATTGATCTGCAGGGATGAAAGTCACTCTTGGTTGAAAACGAAATAAGAGGAAAGCCACCAAATTTGTACAATTTTAGGGTATTTAATGCATTTGTAGGACGTTTGCAAAGCTAAAAAACGAGGATGGCTTTCATGCGCCTGGATCTGGCAGCATCTCGCACATCTCCTGCAGTTGATTTAGACTAGGGATGTGCCGATTATCGGATTCATATCGGTATTCCGATATATCGGTACATGTACACCTCCAATGTGCCGATATACCATATTGGACCACATATAGGCCACACTTTTTTCAATATATGCGAAAACGACGATAACTTCGCTAAATATTGGCAGATTTTGACATTCGAATACACCATTTTAACCCTATTTTCACAAGCTTTCCAATGGTGCAAACCAGAAGTCATTAGCGCCATCCGTTTTATATATAAAAAACCAACACACGCACCTGCAGCATACATTTTTCAACAAAAGCAGCTTGCAAATAGATAAAAAAAAAAACTGCTGCCTGCTGGTAATTTAGAACTAATACAGTTTAACCCCATTATAACAATACCTCTTACACCAATAAGTTACCTGTTATAACAATACTGTTTTTGAGGCTCTTCAAGCAACAATGCATGCAAAAGTGATTCTTTATAATGATAAACCCGCACTACCATGGACTATCGTTATAAAGAGGTTTCACTGTATACCATAAAGTGCTTGTCTGTTGATTAATTAACATCAACATTCCACATATTTAGAATTTTACATCTTTACAATTGTGCAGAAAATGATTGGCTGCATGTACTTTTTTTGTGAGGTAAGGCCTGGGGAAAATGGCTGCAGAGGAAAAAGCTTTGTACTACACATTTTTTAATTTTCTTTAATATTTTTATGAGGTTAGCTACATTAAATACAAGTTGCAGTAGATCGGCAGCAGAAACTGTATCACACTTTCATTTTTTGCAAAATAATCATTATTTACTGTTATATCGGCATTCCGTTTTAACAATAATCGGTATTGGTACATCGGCAAAAAAGCTACATCGGCAGACCCCTAATTTAGACAACCCCCCCCCCCCCCCCACCCAACTGTTTGTACCGCCTTAAACAGCGAAATCAAACTACATACTTGCGGTAGTTCGCAGTAATCTGTCAACTAGAACCCACCAAACCTCAGAAGGGTTTTAACTGTGACCTCGAGCGCTTGCTGAGCGGGCTACTAGCTGGGTCTGCCCTGGGCTAAAATAAGTTGTCAAAGAAATTAAAGAAAAGGCAATGCGCCACATTTGCTGACTAGGATTAACCTTGGTGGTCTTTCCCTGGTTGAAGGATAACACTACTTTCAAGGCCAACCTTTTTTGGAAACTTGGCGACGTTTCTAATACCAGTTTTGGTTTTGGGTGGCTCATGATCTACATCGAATGAAAAACATAAAAAAAGTTGACTTACAGCTTTACTTTGATCAGTCAGCTAGAATGAACTCAATCCACCCGACAACAAACATTACCTATTTTTAATTATACACTTAAGTTTACTAATTTTATAACTAGCCTACAATAAAACATTTCCAAATTTTGTTGGGCAAGAAAATCTTAACTGTCTTTCATGTAATTAAGGTAGGATCAACCCACAAGCCTACCACTTAAGTTCTAACAACCAATTCAATAGTTGTAGAAAACATATAAAACAATAACTGGATAAAAGTTATTTTCATAATTTACTTTTGCTTGTACTACACTGTTGTTGGTGCCAAGTTCTAGACACAATGGCTTCTCCTGCTCATTGCATTTAACTTACTTATTGTCATAATAATGCAGTTTTTATTACTACAGTTAATGTCACACAAAGCTGCCAATGTTTACATTCATTAGGCACTTACCATCTAAAGCCAATTAACATACACAACCCATTCAGCTGACCAAAAGGAATATGGCAGCCTAATGCTAAAAGTAGGTTCCTTCATTTGCATGTTTTTGCATATACCTAGTACAGTACACCTAGCTTACAAAGCAATGTTCTAACTTAAGAATTTTAATAATACAGGTTTTCAAAAGCCATTTTAAAACAGGCTAATGAAAGAAAAAACACATAAGAATTAAGAAGGGCACATAATCAAACTCATGTGTACTAAGTTTTTGTCATTAAGCCAGGAAGTGGATAGGCCTATATACAGTGTGATTCAGAAACGATGGACCAGTGCCCACCACCGTTTCTCCACCATGTGCACGATCGAAATGACATTACGTGGATGTGTAGTATGGTGAGGGGGCCATCTGCACGTGCTCATGGCTGACCTTGCACCATCTGTTCAAGGTCATCACGACACTAACTTCTACACCGTACTTCCTACGCTACCAGTGTAAATTGAAAAGTCGTAGATAACCGTGAACCAACGCTAAAGCAAAAAAACAGAATGAAAATCG
>JAHWFP010161817.1:0-25376 GCA_023313725.1 Lithobius niger | reverse complement strand
AAGAACAACAATTGAGACGGTTCACGCTATTATCAGCCGCCGGGGTCGTGCATAGAAGCCGTACTTACTCGTTACCATGGTTACCATTTTGAGCTACCGCTGGCTGTCCGGCGTCTAGTGCTCATTTTCAGTTATATTGTCGATTAGAATTCGGTAGCTTAATACACACGAACAAACTTTTTACGTTCGGAGCGGTCCGACTTACGTTTTATAATTAGTATTCATTAGTTTGTTAGTCCCGAGTTGCGTCGATTCATTAGATCGAAAACGGAATGCCCTGGAAAATAAAAATGAAATTCCAGGCCTGGAACAGTCCTTGAAAACTTGAAAAATCCCTTAAGTCCTGGAATAGTTCTGGAAATTCGCACAGGCATCACATTTCTGTTTTCCATGTCAGTGTACAACATATATAAAATATTTTTTTTTTGACAAAAAAAAGCTAACTGTAGCGCGAGTCATCAGTGTTATTTACTGAAACAAAAAATTCTTTCGCATGTTGCCCTAGTGTTGAAGATTTCGTATTTAACGATTTATATTTTCATTGTCTCGTTTTCTCGTATTAGTGATTACTGACCCATTGAATTTTTCGTGACAGTCCTTCAAAACTCCTAGAAAAATCCTAGATTTTTAAGGTTGCAGATGAGTATGAACCCTGAATCTGTCAAGGATACCTGGTAGTCTCTCAAGAATTCCTGGTAATTTCTCAAGAACACCTGGTATTTTAAGAATACCTGAAATCTCTCAATAATACCTGGTATTTTCTTGATAATTCCCGGTATTCTCTCAAGAATACCTTCTCTCAAGATTACCTGGTATTCTCTCAATACACTTGGTATTCTATATACGTGGACCAGACATTCTCTCTAGAATGTATGGTCTTCGATGATTTAAGCTGCATATATCAGCACATTGGCCACGAGAATTACGTTACCAGCACATCATACAATTATAGGAAGTGATGTAAGCAGCTACTTCGACAATGTGTCAAACGATGCATGCCCTTCATAAATCCTTCAAGCTTAAAGAACTAATAAATCACTTGTCACATATTGGGAAAGTGTGGATGTTTCAACAGAAACACAAAACAGCGCTCTAACATTCAGACAGCAATACGTCTGCAAAAATGGTAAAAGAGGTGAAGAACTCGTTGATACATGCACAAGCACTAATGTAAAAACTACACAAACAATTATTCCAAATCCAGACAGTTTCTGTCAGCACATTAAAAGAGCTAGCCTAATAGCTTATTACTGGCATCAGTGTACTGAACCCAAACTGAGAATATTGATCCAGCCATATTTATCCGGGAAAGATGTTAACTGAAGACACATTGAAGCCTGAATAGTTCCTACGCTCACAATTACCGAAGGCACTACACACATCAAAAGAGGAAGCCAGGTGGAAGAAGTTCAAGACTTAAATCTGATGTCGGGGGTGACATTGAGTCGACCAGTAAGAATTCTCTCCACTTCAAAAACAAAATCAGAAAGCGAAGAATCTGCTACAGAGCAAATAACTTCAGAAGGTGAATCATATTATTTTTCGATTGATAGTGATAGCTTTAATCCAGAATGCAGACCATAATCAAATGTATAGTTAATTATTGATAGTGTGCAGTATCAGAAACGTTTACTTTGCATAATACAACGGTGAAATATACATTTTTAGGTATTTTAAAGCGTATATTATTTATTTCAACTAATTAGATTCTGTAATTAGTTCATCTGGATGGTAATTGTATAAATGTTTGATAAAATAGAAGGAACGCGTTTGTAATAATGATTATTGCTTACCCGTTGATGTATTACCGATCTTTCAAGAATTTGCAGGGATTTTCTGCCCCAAACCCACTACAAATTCTTGCTGATATAAGTACAATAGCCTAATAAATAAAAAATCTGACAACCCCCAGGATTCTGTAATTAGTTCAACTTTATTTGAAAATTATAGGAATGTCTAATAAAACAGATGGAACACGTGTATAATGATCATTATTGCTTACACACTGGTGTAGGCATTGCCGATATATGTAAAATAGCATTATAAATGGAAAATATACACCCCAGAATTCCTCCACCAAGTTATTTCGAGGTAACAAGCTGAAAATAGTAGAAGTTGTTCATCTGAACATGTACCAACTGAGATACAAACCTCTGCATCAATGGCTGAAAGATTGTGCTGATGCACCTGTCTATCAGGATTTCTTGTGCAACCACGTTCATATTCTCGTCTATGCAAATCGACTACAAAATAATAGAGTTAGACGACATAGCAGGCCAATTGGCTACCATCTTGCAACAAATTACATTTCATTACACCTTGCATCATGATAACTACAAAATATAAGCAATTGTGATCGTATATGAATGTATGCAAATGTTTGACATCAAAATGTATGGTTTAAAAGCATTTCATAATTTCAGTCGCCATTTTGGGCACCATCTTGGACACCATCTTGTAGAATAATAATTTTCACGATGCTTCCATATCCAGATTTGTTTGGATATATTGGTCCTCGTCAGTGCAATGTTTGATGCATGTATCACAAAACGCACAATCGAGCTGCTATGTCGCCTCACTATTAAATTTAAATGAAATTACGTAAAGCTACGAAAAGATTAATGCTAAATTAGGTCTTTTTAAACAAAATACATTGACAAAAGAAATATTGTCAGAAATATTTCCACGTTTGTATTTATAAAACATCGATATTCGATCAATAGTGTGCTATTAGCTGGTGCTCTACTCAGCAATAGTCCAGCCTAATTGTGGTAAACACAATTATGATACGTTTCTAGATACGATTTCGCCTTGCATGAAATGTTTTATATTAATAAAAAATTATAGGCGACATGTGGTTGTTGTTTCAAAGTATCGCATGTAGCGGGGAAGGAGATGGCTTTTAAGTAAAAATTCTTAAAATTTGTGAAACAAGAAAACCCATGTAAAGTCTGGTATTAACAAAAATGAAAAGTGACATGTGGTTCCTGGTGTTCGGCTCTTCCACAGCAAAATTTATTTGTAAAAAAAAATAATCTGTACCAGGAGCGGCATAAAGGAGTATGCATGATAAAATTATCAACCATTTTTGTTCAAGCATGCAGCAACTCGCATGCTACAGTATTGAAACGGCATTGAAGCGAGGATGGATAAGGTTTTTCAACCCAAGGCCGACTGGGGAAGACTTCCCGTGTCTTGCCTCCTGGCTTTGGTAGTTTAGGCGCACGCCAGAAAGAGGATAGTTTCTTCAAGCTAAGGCTGACTGGCTACAAATCGCATGTTTCCCCTCAAGAAGCGCACGTATTCTCTCGGGTGACCAGACCGTTCGGGTGATTTATGGTTATCATTTGTTTATGAACTGAAGCCTCACGTCTGCAAGGCTACAACGGTAGTTTTGCAATGAATTTGTGAAACTGTGTCGTGGCGAAGATTAGTGTAGTAGCACCAGGGTATGGTAGATGCGTTGTGTGGCCATAGGTTCAATATGTACATGTAGTTAAGTTGTTTTATAGTAGGGAGTTTGGCTATGGGCCATGGCTCCAATAAATTGATTATTCCCCCTTACGAAAAACTCGTACTGCACTCTGATGATGTGCTTGATCGTGTTAGATATGAAATGTCCATCAGCAGCATCAGAGTTGCAGCATGAAAGCTCCTCGAGCATAGAGAGACGACTCGGAATGAGCGAGCAAAGCGAGGGACTCCGCAAGTATTACTAATGGAACTGATGAATTAACTGATGACAACACCAACTCAAACTCAAAATGTGGAAGTTGTAAAGCAGTCATAGCTGAAAATGACGAAGCTCTCCGCTGTGACTTATGTGAGACATGGCAGCATACATCAGTTACTTTGAGAAAATAATGACGACCTAATCAAATGGTTTTGTGATAAGTGCATCTCAGAAACTGGTAAAATTTTAACTGGTCGAATTAAAACACGGAAAATAACAGAAGGCATCAATCACCTACAGACCAGCAAAACAATTTGAAAGCTGAATTTCGGGATGATATGCGAGCTTTTTACTGGATGGATGGTAAAAATATTTGACCAATTAGATGACAAACTCAAGTTGCTGGAAGATAGTGAGCATTCGTGCTGCAATAAATCATATCACCACGCCTGGACGAGACCGTACTGACTTAAGCCTACAGTATAATTCGTGGAGAGACGACCCTCCCACTATTGTTCGACAAAATGGACCTCAAAGCAAGGAACAAACTGCAAACACTCTATGCCGAATTCCAACTTGGACTCAAGTAGGCCTAGCTACCATCATTCCCCAAAACCAAATGAAGATAGAATAACAGACAGAATCACCTCCGGTACCCACAAAACCCTGTAATGTCCCTTTCGGCATCAAAATCTAAGAGCAAATCGCAACTCGGTTCAGAGGGTAATGGCTATCGTACCAAAAACACATGAATGCTTTGCAAAATACTACAAAAGTCAACAGGAAGAAGCCTGACCCCATTATTGGCACCAATCAGGCTAGTGGGATTGCGATGGTTCCCACATGGAAGACGCAACAGAAGGCAACTGGTCAAAAAATTTGTACACAAGTAAAAATCGCTCAGTATAGCTCAATATAGCTCAATAGCTCCTGAAGTCACAAAATGATTAGTTCACACAAATCATGGCGCTGTTCATTTCTGAACAAGCTGACAGCCCCCCCCCCCCTTCACCTGAAGGAGGTTTACTTGGAAACAAAAACTTTAAATTTATTAGTCAACAACTTCTGTCTTGATCCAGGCTGCAATTTTGGTAGCAAATAGGCAACATTTGATTTGGTGGGGATGTAAACTATTTCCACACTCTTGTCCTCTATTCGTTCACTCACATGATGGTAAATAATGTCTATGTATTTTGTGCGTGACTTTTCCACAAAGCTCATTGCGTTAGCACGAGCACTTTGTGAGTCTTTGCAGAGTGGTGTCGGCGTGCCACCGTCAGCAGGTATAATACCTGTTTTAATCAATAGTGTTCTAGTCCAGAGGCACTCTTGCACGCCTTGGGAAATTGCCTTGTATTCATATTCCATGGTGCTCAGGGAAACTGTCCTTTATAGGTATCATCGCCAAAGGAGAGGTAATGTGCGCCGTAAGTTGCCACTACCCCTGTTGTGGACCTTCGAGTTTCCAAATCACTTGCGTGACTTGCATCAGTGTAGGGGGAGTAGTCAAAATCTTATATTATTTAGTCGTGGAAATGCTATATCTGGGGCTCCAAGTATTAATGGAATTAATCAGTTTCCAAATCCTCCAATCATAATTGGTATTACTATAAAGAAAATTATTACGAAAGCATGGGCAGTAACAATTACATTATAAATTTGGTCATCTCCAATTAATCTTCCTGGTTGACTTAATTCTAATTGAATTAGAAGTCTTAGGGTGGTTCCAATTATAGATGATCAAATTCCAAATACGAAGTATATAGTTCCAATGTCTTTATGATTTGTTGAGAATATTCATCGCAGTATTGATAGCTTAATTGAAGCGGTAAATTCAAAATTTATAGATGACTTTGACTCGTTTTAGTATTTTATTAGAATATATTGCAAATATAAAGGGGTTTTGGCCTAATTATAATTGTTTGCAGCTTTGAAGGCTATTATTTTATTTAACTTAAGGTGTTACATTATGGGAGAAATTATTAGTAAGTATATTGTTGATATAATTGTGAGAATTGTCACTGTTTTATACTCTATTTTTATTGTAAGGGTGTATGGGATGGGGATTTTAATATAATATTGTATGTAATTCGTATATAAAAATATAATGTTATTAAGGAAGATATTGTTAATACTATAATTTGTAGTGGTATCTTTCTTATTATTTCAGTAATAATTAATCATTTTGGTAAGAATCCTAGAAATGGAGGAATTCCTCCAAGGGATAATAGGTTTGTTGCTAATAAGTTAATGTTTTTCTGATTGTTATGTGAATTAGTTTGAGATAGATGTAAAATATTTCATTTTCTTATTATATAAATGATTAATATATTAAGGAGGGTATAGTTAATAAAATACTTAATAATTATTCTTGTTCTTATTATGGTTGCTATGATTATTCATCCTATGTGGTTGATTGATGAATATGCTAGATTTTTTCGTGTTATTATTTGATTATACCCTCCAATGGCCTCTTCTAGAGAAGATGTTATAGCAAATATTATGATTGCTGGTGAATGTAAAACTCTTAGTAGAAATAGAGGGGCGAGTTTTTGTCATGTTATTAGTAATAAGCAGTTTAGTCAAGATATTCCTTGGATTGTAGCAGGAAACCAGAAGCGTAAAGGGACTGCGCCTATTTTTAATCTTAAGGCACAGATTAAAATAATATTATTAATTATTATTGTTATGTTTCTATAGTTAAGAATTATTGTTATTAAAATAGAAAATAGAAGAAAAACTGAAGCAAATGTTTGAATTAAAAAGTACCTCAGTGCTGCTTCTCTTGTTTGTTTGTCTGTCTTGTGTATACTTAATGGAATAAAAGAAAGGAGGTTTAGTTCTAGACCAATTCAGGCGGAGCCCCAATTAGTGGCGGAGAAGGCAATAGTTGTGCCTGCAAATAAGGAGAGAGAAAATAAGGCTTTAATGATGATTATAAGAAGGAATAACCTCTCGGTGGGGTATGAACCCAATGGCTTAATAATATAGCCTATCTTACATTTGATGAATTAGCATAATTATTTTTGATATTATAAGAATTGGATAATATCCGTTAATGTAAGAACAAAAAATAATTGTAACTTTTAATACATCAAATTAACTTCGTGCTCGAATTCCTTACTGAAATCTTTTTATTTTTGAAGATTAGGCCATGCAAAGTTAAAAAAATGGTTCTCGGGCACACACAGTTAAAAAATCGATGAGGGATGAGGCTTATTTTTTAAATTTTTATGCATTTTGAGGTAGCCTAAGAGAAAAAACTTTTTGCGCTCTAAAGATAGTTTTCATTGGAATTTGACTTTTATTAAGCCTAAAGCATACGCGTATTGTGTCTTTTTTTTTTTTGGCTTCATTTTGCCACGGGTTGCCTTTACGTTTTGTAGCTTAAAGCTTATTTTCAAAACAAACATTGCAGGTTGCATAAATGCCTTTAGCATTTACACTTTTCTCGAGGTTATCAGTGGTAGGGCACTTCAAGCTTACTGCACATAAACAATGATAAATTTGTTTTTATGAACACTTTCTTATCCCTTTAAGCAGTATGAACTTACATATACGTCTGCTACGTTGTGGCCCAAATGGAGTTAACGACGTATATATACGTTGTAGCTTTTATGGGGAAGTGCGGGTCCAAAAATGTAATTTTCGGCCAAAATATCGACATGAGAAAAGTTGAAATTCACTACCTACGTTGTGCATTGATTTCTGTAAATAAAATGTTGTTCCCGATGTCTATAATTTTATAAAAAGCACTTACGTTGAGTGTAGTCTCAATAAAAACTGTAAAAATGTTGTGTTCATTCGTTTTTTCGGAAGTTAGAAAGCAAAAAATTGTCATTTTCGATCAGCGGTAGCGATCGATTCATTTCACTGGATGCCGCCATCTTGTATGCATTGAAAAGCTGGAATGCCTCTCTATCCAGGCCTTTCAACATTTTTTCGATGGCCATTTGGCATTCGCCAATCAGACGGAATATAAGAAGCTGTTTCTGGCTGTCTCAAGCTACCTTTCCAAAGCAGTTGAAGATGCGTTCCCTCATTGGCCAGTTGGCACCACGTGACCGATTGGCGTGCTCTCATTGGCTGACGAGCGATTTTACAATGGTTGCCATGGCGCGCTTCGGATTTCACGTGAGCCAAGACATGGAGGAAGATGCGTGAGCGTTTGCCTTCAGTTCGTCGTTGAAAATTACGAAAACGATGAAGTTTCACTGCATTAAAAAATTAAATCAGCAGCTACGATGCACAACTAAAACGGAAAAGGAGCCTATAAACCTTCACACTATCGCTTATCAGGTGGGAACAACGTTTTGTAGCCTAACTAACGCCGACTTTCGGACGCGTTTTTTCAACATGGAAATTTCAATTTTTAGTTCATTACCGGCCGTAATTTTATGAAATTTTCCAAAACTAGGCCTATTGAAGCCATTTATCTGATTTTTTTCTGTGCTCCTTAATGAATACATGTTGCGTGCACGTAGCAAGTTTTAAAACATCGTGTCCAATACTTTTCGCAAAAATAAATAGTTCGTTAGTGCCTCATTCAGAGCAAATAACAATCCAAAGAAACCAAAAAAAAAAAAATGACGCGGGGCTTTTTAGGTGATGCGGCGGTGCCTGAGAACCATTTTTTCTACTTTGCATGGCCTTAAATATATATTTTTTAAATATTATCTTTATTCTATTTTCAAAAGACAATGTATATTATTAATGAAATATCTAAATTATTTAAATAAAAAGTTAATTGTCGTAAATTGCTAATGATTTTTAGACATATATTGTTAATGTTCTGTATGTCGTAATGTTTCTTATATAGTATCAAGTTCACAATAATAATTGTAAGACTGCATTAGTATTTTATGTTATGTATGCTTATATAATATCAAGTTCACTATTATAATTCTATATCTTATATTATTGAGATGGATCTAACCTATATACAAAACCAATTCTTTTGAATTAAACAAAAAGTATAATAAATTATCTCCCAATTCAAAAGGATCATCGCCGGTTCATTAAGTATCGTTAAATATATTCACTTTACTTAAAAGGTATAAGATCTAAGTCACGGTCTTTAGAAATTTGTATTTCACTTTTATTTAATTGAACATAAGTGCATGCAGTCGTTAGAGGCTATACATACGACGCTACGGATGACTAATTTTTAGGTCTTAGTGTTCGTGTCATTAAATATTTTTATTTGTTATTGTTACATGTATTCTAAGATTTTATTTTCGTATTTTAAGTGATTGTGGTGTATTATAATTTATGTATGTACTATAATATCTCCGTCAGTTATATTTCTCTTAAAATTTTATAAGATAATAATATTTACATCATTCAAGGCTTATACTCTATGAATATATGTATATATTCTCGTTATTTAGATAATTATCCATGGGAGTTATTATTATAAGAGTTTTACCCTGGCTCGTTCCCTGGCGTTACTTTCGTTTTTACATGCTTGTTTAGTTAGAATAGTGTTTGCAGTATATCGTTTTGATTATTGGGGTTAGAATTAGATCGAAGTTAATGAGAAGGCAAAGGCTGTGCCAGCAGACGCAGTTATACAGTCTTCTTGGTCAGGGCTTCGAAATTTATAGTTTATTGGTCTTTATATTATTTTTATTTTATTATATATTTGGCAGTGAAATGCATATTGATGTTTGATGATGGAAGTATTATAAAATTTGGTTTGAAGCTATTATTTGCTATTAAAAACCAGGATTAGATACCCTGTTATTTATTGGATAATTATTTTGAGCAGTATTAAGGATTGAAACTTAAAGGGTTTGGCGGCATTATTAGTCATTCTAGAGGAATCTAATTTAATCGATAGTCCACGTGTAATCTTACCAAAATTAGTATTTATAATTTGTATATCGTTGTTGTTAATTGGACTTAAAGATTTCTTTTATAATTTTGTTTAAAAGAATTACTTTGTAGTAGTACTTACTAATTCACTCTAAAACTTTGTTGGTAGCTTAGCCTGGACTAATGTTGCTCGGACCAAACTCAGCTAGCAATATTAGGCCAGACAGATGCTTTTTCGTTAGCTAGTTCCCAATTTTGTAATTCCCTTTCATCAACTGGTTTATCTTTTCCTGTTATCAATAAATTCCAAAAGCCCTGGTGCTCAAGCAACGCTTCTACCCTGTCAGACGAAGTAGCATAATTCTTCCCACACAGAAGCTGTAAATTTTGAATGCTATTCCTTTTTAAAGCTGAGTCTGCCATTATTAAATTTCAGCTTGTACACACCTAGGCTACGTGTAAACCCTTTAAAAAATTTTGGTAGGATTACCTTCATATTTCTTAGTCTAAATAAACTTTTATACGCCATTCTATACTGTTTGGATGGACTTCGCAACAGCTGACAATATTTGTACTTGCCTTTTAGGTCCTGCTGCCTGTCCTTTGAAACTGTCGTGTTTTCTGCCATTGTGGAACGTCTTTTCCAAACTTGTTGTGGTTCCAGTCTTGGTTTTACAGCGAATACCACTGGATATGAGCATTATTTCCGAAGAAATAACGATGTATATCGCCCGAACATTTTTTGTATTAGGGTTGGGGAGTGATTTCGAATTTTTTTTACGTTCTGCTTAAAATTGTACACCCTCCTGATAACCAATTGTTAGAGGTAAGTAATTTAAGTTTGACTTCGTGAATTGTTTCAAAAGACTTTAAAGTTTTGTAACTCCTAACAAGAGTTTTACGGCATGACGAAAAACTACATGACAATTATAATTTAAAAATACATAACAAGAATGTTAGACAGTATGCTGCATAGGGCTGCTCACGTAAGAGACTGGGTTGGAAGTAAGGCTTTTCACAAAAGGTACATGACGTCGCCTTCCAACTGGTTTGTTTACTTCCGGATTCCAGGTCTGGAACCTCCTCGGAGTTTCTTCTCCCTGTGCCACTACTGCTCATGCGTGGTATTTCTCTTCTTGTTGACTCAGGAACTAGAGATCACTTATACAAGGTCAATAGCTCCTAAAGTGACAAAATGATTAGTTCACACAAATCATGGCGCTGTTCATTTCTGAACAAGCTGACAGAAACTAACCACAGAACTACAGATTAATCAGCCTTATTCCCGAGGTCCCCAAGATTATGGAATGGATTGTTCAGAAAGGCCTCTCTGACCACCTCGAGACCTACCACCTTCCTAAAGAAAACTAACATGGTTTTTACGAGAACTGCTCTTGCTTTTCTAACTTGCTTGAGGCACATCATTACTGGTCTGCTTCCGTTGATGCAGTGTATCCTTGTGACGTCGTCTTTCTAGACATTGGCAAAGCCTTTGATATGGTCCCCCACAACGTTTTGCTCAAAAAGTTAGAGGCTAAGGGGATTCAGGGAAAACTTTGTCGTTAGTTTCAAAATTTTCTCACCGGTGGTAGCCCGTGTGCGGGCAGCATTGGGGTTTTTTCAAATTGGGCACCCGTCAATAGCAGTGTGCACAAGGAATGGTGCTCGGACCACTGATTTTCCTTGTCTTTATCGACGACCTTCCGGAACATGTGACTTCTAACTGTAATAGGAAATAAAACTGATGACACAAAACTTTATTGTGCCATCCGTACGCCTGAAGATGCTAGGACCTTGCAATCTGACCTTGACAGTTTGTATAACTAGGCCTGTGCGGATTTTATCACGTTCAATCCATTATAATGATGAGGGTGCCAAATATATTAAAGGACTTTGGGCCATTATTCGAACAAAGAAACACACGCCGGTTAGGGGGGGGGGATTGAGGCTTAATGGCGCGTCGACAACTTGGTCATTATCGCCAACCTCAGTCACAGTGCAGTGGTCCGGGTTGCCACTGCACCACACATTACAGAGATGTTATTCAAACCCCTAATCTAAATCTTGTCATACATCTGTACCTCCTCCAAAAATTGAAAAACACCGGACAGGAGGACAGACTTATCGCCCAATTGACGCGCAATGTCATGCGGAAGATGGAACCGACGACGAACACCATCAAGATGGCGACAATCAACAAGTAAGTGCCGGACCGTAAGTGGCCGCCGACACCAAGAACATTCAGGAGGGTCAACCCCCCGCAAAAGGAAACAGTGAGTAAGCCGGGTGTGACCAATCCGCAAACGGGCCAACACAACCTCCTCACGGCGACTACGGCGACACGCCGAGTGCCACTCCTCGACAGTGCCTTTAATGGTCCGTAACTTATTACCGTCTTGTCTGTCCCACAAGGTTTGCCAAAAAGCGTGTAACCTCAGACGCAGAGTTGGAAAGGCATCTGAGGGAACAAGGCTGAGATCCCTACCGAGAGGGCCAGAAAGGGCCCCTTTCGCAGCAGAATCAGCTTGTTCATTCCCTGCTATCCCAACATGGCCCGGGATCCAGCAGAAAAGCACGGTTTTCCGCTGGCCAGGCAAGCGGGAAAGCAAAGCTTGGACACGTTGTGTCAAGGGGTTCCGAGGATTGTAATTCGCCAAGGACTCCAGGGCACTCATGGAATCACTAAAGACAATGAAATGCGTGCCCTGAAGGTCAAGGATCCATTCCACCGCCAAACCAAGAGCCAAAAGCTCTGCAGAGAACACAGAACTAACGCCGGTTAACTCTTCAATTTGGGTTTATTCCACGAAGAACAAACATTCTACAAAACATTACAGTTGAACACAATGCGTTTCACATTCAAGGCTACATGCCGCGCGTCCAGTCTGACTAACTACCTGCACGGACTGAGCGCACGAACTACGCCGCCACTTATGATTACAACAAAAGGCTTACGATTGCAACAATCACCTTCTCATACTCCTCCCCAACAAAAAATTGGCCTCCAGACAATTCGCTCAAAACTCGGGAGTATAACCAAAGAATGTAAATTAACTAAAAATTCCAATAATCCCCAAAAATCAGAAATCTTTTACAATCATCAGTCTAACCAAATCAACTGAATATCAAGTGACGAATTCCTAACAGATCAGCATTACACAACTGACAACAAACTCAATGTAGTACAGACTCAGTAGCTTCAGTGGCGTATAGTCTAATTCTAAGAAACTGACTGTAAACTCATTACAATCTGATCACAGAATCAAGGCACTCATTTTTTCGTTTACAACTCCTAGGCTATACTGAAGTTACAACAAGGGACCAAGCCATCGGCTCGTTTACTGTCAATGGTCTACATCCTATGTGTCTCTACAGCCAAGAACTTCGGGTAATCAACATCGATTAGCTTGTACCCTCAAAAAAATTTCAACCCAATTTCAATATCTCAGAACACTAAATTAATGCAACAGCCTTCTCCTCAATTAGCATGACTAACAGCAATTACCAACTCCAAATTTAGACAACTTTACCATTCTTCTCCCATCTGCGACCAGTACCATACTTATTAACTTGGATGTGGACTTAAATTGTATGCGACACATTTTTTTTAATTGCCCTGGTAACAACATGTTACTTGCAGGCTCAACGCATTTGATGAGGTCCACAAATTCTAAAGAGGGCCTACTGCAACACCAAAGGACAGGATTTCCAACAACATGCAACCAAACTCATAATGTGCCATTCCTATCGCCCCTACATTATACCATTCAGTCACAAAGCTGTAAAACGACAGAACACAAAAATATCATAGTGAACTACAACTGCAACAACGTCAACCTGAGTGTTGTTACTAAAACTGAAGGTTACGTTCAAGGATCAATGACAGTCAACTGTTTAACATAGACGTTCTTCTTAATTCCTGTGAGAAGAAAAAAAATCGTTTGCAACCTGTTCCACGTATACTCTAACTACATGAACGATACGAAACTATGTCTTAACTATGATATGACTAACTGGAATTTAAACCAGATCATTAGTTACATGGATCTGTCATGTTCAAGAAGAAAAATTATTCAGGACCTGTCTTATACCGGGTTTAACAGCAAGGTGAACTTATCACACCAAGGCTTTGGGTTAGCCAGCAGGCAACTCACCTAATCAAGAAGACACCTGCGACGAAAACTTTGTTTAGGTCAACCTTAACCTCACTATAGGTAACTAAGAATACAAGGTAACTAAGTGACTAGGAATACAAGCAGACATCTGTATATACGAATCTATATGAAAAAGAGAAGGAGAACAAAAATGTGAGACCCACACAACGAGTGTTATGAGTTCAGACAAAGCTCATGTCTCAACACCTTTTAACCGTTTTAGGCCAGACACGGTGGTATAGTTGAAAAATCACACCGGGTTTTTACGTCAGCACTAGATCAGGGTCAGTACCTAGCCAAGGCAGACAATCCTTACCGGGTCTTTAAGTCCATGGGCAAGCCACAGTAATTACTTACCACACAACACTTACTGCACATTTAATTTCTACTGGCAACACACATAACTAACAAGGTTACATTAAAAAAATGGTTTGAACGATGGAAAGTCTGTCAACAAACATGCACTCGCAATTCACAGCAACCTAACGATGAACTGTCTATAAAGCCTGCAGTTTGGCTCCCAGAAGTGTGTCACTATGCATCTCGGTCACAACAATGTACGTGCCAATTACATTTTTGATAACTCT
This sequence comes from Lithobius niger, assembly GCA_023313725.1. Taxonomy (NCBI): domain Eukaryota; kingdom Metazoa; phylum Arthropoda; class Chilopoda; order Lithobiomorpha; family Lithobiidae; genus Lithobius; species Lithobius niger. The sequence continues at coordinate 11,145 of JAHWFP010161817.1, read as the reverse complement.
ACAATGGAATCCATCACACAAAAGCGTGACTTGGGTATAATCATTGATGACAGGCTCATCTTCAAGCAGCAAGTTGACGCTGTCATAAACAGATCACGTAGGATGGGAGGCTTTGTACTCTCCGGATTTACATACCTGACTCCAGCTACTACTAAAATCCTGTACACTACTTTCGTGCGCCCACTCCTGGATTACTGTGTCCAAGTTTGGAGGCCCCACTACCATATCCACCTCAGCCGCCTCGAACGTGTTCAACGATGGTTCACCAAAAAGTGCACTGAAATTAAGCACTTGCCATACCAAGAGCGACTCAAAGCCTTAAACCTCACCAGTCTCGAAGATCGCTACAACAGAGGTGACATGATCCTTGTGTACCAACTACTCAATCAACTACTGGACATCGACTATGGAAGCTTTCTTGATCTTTCTCAGGTTAGGCACAAACGAGGCCACTGTTACAAACTGCAAGGTGAAACCTCACACAACAACACTAGACACTTCTTCTTTACTGAGAGAATTGTAGTGCCTTGGAACACGCTGCCACTTCGAGTGGTAACTGCACCTTCCCTGTCAAGCTTCAAGGCTCGCTTTGACAGCATGTAACGAACGGGGTTGTTTTGGGGGAGGGGGGGGTTTGGCTCATGAGCATGCTCAAGCCAGGTTTTGTCTTTTGTATTGTATTGTATTGTAAAGCAATGTTAAATTTTCAATCTTGCCAGAACTTGTCTCCACAAGTTTAAATCTGTTCTACCTCACCAAAATAAGATGTGGTAAAAATTTGAAGTGGATTGATGCATATTTAGAGGTCGCTCAAAGTCAGTGGTACATATAATGGGGTAGCCAACCAGAATTCAATAACTACCACTGGTGATTATACACAAACTGATTAAAAATATTTGAATAGGTGAATTCGTGGTTAACCAAATATAACTGATTGCTAAAAACTTGTAATTATTGTACTTTATTACATGTAATACTTGTATGCTGACTACTCAATTACCTTATTATTAACCTACACCTCGACGTTCTAGCTACAAAACGGTGCACAGGACGCTGCAAGCGCAGACAAGGAGTTTATCTGTAGCTCCTCTCTGTTACTGCGCTGGGATGACACACTGCTACCTGACTCTACTGGTGACCACAAAAGATCTGTGGACAGAATTGCAGTACTCGTCAGCGTCACTGGTGGTGGGGAAAAGGTACTACTGGTTCCACAAATTGGCCACGGAACTGGCAAAGAGTAAAGTATAGCCTGCCTGTGACACTACATTAATGGAGCCTTAGAGATAGAGTCTGGACTGATGTTTGACATCACTACCAGCAATACTGGTTTGAAGAATAGTGCATGGACTTTCACTGAGGAGTCAACTGGGAAATAGTTAGCCTAGGTTGCTTGCCGCCATCATGTTATGGAACTGGTATTGTCAAGTGTTTTTAGCACGTTGTTAGCAGCCAGTGCAGTGCCAGACGTTCCCATGTTTAAGCAGTTCAAGTAAAAGTGGCCTGCCATGAGAAGTCTGTTTATGAGGTTGCTTCGGACGAAATATTTTCTGACGAACACACATACACCTTTCGAGCAGATATGGTGAAATTTGCAAAGCTGCCCTGAAAGGGTCCCATCCAAGAACAAACTACAAGGAATTAATCAATGTCTGCTTGATCTTCCTTGGTAGCGTGGAACCTGCAGAAGGATCGACCTTTTCCCTTCGGGCATCTGGGGCACTGCATCACGCACGCCGGGCCGGGAGGCCAAAGCCATCTAAGACATTCTAGCTGCAATTTTTTCTAACTACCAAAGATAAGCACAGTATAAAGGAGCTGGCACTCTTTGTTAGCCTCGTCTATGTGCAGCACTAGCATGAAGTCCCTCTTCCGATCAAAGCACCACTCCGTGACCTGTTTTTGACCGATCAACTTCATAAATACCCAAATACGGAAATGGCAACTGTTTCAACAACTACTTAACTGGTACCTTTGATATTTTTCAGAAACCTTGGTCAGCCTATCATTGTTTGATGCCATAATTAGGCCTGACGTGAAAACAAATATAGCAGCAAACCTTCAGCTTCCTCAGCAAACTAAATCCTTGAAATTCCTTGATCGTCCTCCTGAGCCACCCGTCTCCCCCGCCAGTCCTTTACTGGCTAGCACTAGTACCTTGCATTAACCAGAGAACCAGTGTGATCTCTGATATCCTTCAGTTCAGTGGAAAAGAGAAGGCCCAAGGTTTCAGGGCAAAGGATCCTAGAGAATGGATTCACGATCCCTGCTACCAGGAACTTGAGAGGGCATTATCAGCAATGACAGTTGTCAATGACTCCGCTGAAGGGCAATTGCTTTGATGCAGAAGTACAGTGTATACCTAACGAAGAATAAGGAGCAGAAACAATACCTCCTTCAGAAAGGGCAGCACCACAGTAAAGCCTCCTGTGCGAGGCCATTCTTATGGTGAAAACAGACAGTAACGTTGACGGAATGTCTAAAGTGTGTCGAGTAATATAAATAATCCATATACTAACCTGGAATATTAGCATGTTTGATTTAATATAATTTTATTTACTTTTTGTTTGTAATTAAAGGGTATTTAATTAATCTTTGATTACAAACAAATTCTGTATTTGTGTGATTTTTGCTCTTTATGCTAAGGTTCTGTGATATTTCCGGATGTGCCGTAATGCACCATTATGGGTGAAAGCAGCCTCACCTTGAGCGACCTCTACATATTATTCTATCGGGCTAAATATTTGTTGAAGTAATAGCTGGCTGGCATAGAACAAAAACAAGGTTGTGGAGAAACATTCCCTTGAACTTTTTGTTTTTGGACCACCCTATTTTATCGCAAGTACCGAAACGATGAACAGTTTATCGTTAAAAAAAATGCTACCGCCACGACGGACAGTTTATAGGATGTGATTCGTAGACTTTACAGACTTGGAAGCCAAAGCCTGCCAGGTGACACCTGACAGAATCTTTGCTGAACCTGATGATTCATACTGACACTTAGAACATAGCATAACCTAATTGTTGACTACAGTACTTTATAGTTGAAGATATAGTCAGCCGAAACATGATGGCCAGCAAACCAGCTGTTGACTCTATCACACTGCATCCCAACACTCTCGTCACACAATAAAGCATTCTTTTTTGGTCTGGGGTACACCTGGGAGAATCGGTGTTTCCAGAGGTTTTGCACTCTGACAGCCATCAACAGCTAAGATACACCTTTCACCAGGATGGGTGGCAGATAACATCATTTAACTTTCTCTTATGAACGGGGTACACAAGAAATTCTGTCCACACACGAACATCGTGCATGTTTAGCAAACAGCTATCCACACCATACAACATTCCACGACATACTTTCTCTCCTGTGCGATCACTCTGTTCCAGGTGTTTACCACCAATGTGTATCTCACCAATGTCCAAACGTCGATCACTTCTCGTCATGACTCGCACGACTCTAACCTTACCTGTTTTGACCTTACCTGTTACTTCAACGACAAGTAGAAAATTTCCCGAGTACCATCAGTACATAATCCATGCCCTCGCATCTGCTTATCTTCGGTAACTGTATTTATTACAGCGTGTAGATGTACCACCGAGGCACACACCAAACAGTGTTCATTTCATACCGCAGCATCACTTATTTGTGGAACAACCACTGCAGCTTCCACGCTCTTAGTAGCAACCACATCAACATTGCTTACAGAACTGGAATCGTTTGCTGCACTTTATGGTCAAAAGGGCAAATCAAAAGATACAGTCACACTATTAGTATCAGAATCTACTGGAACTGACGGCGCAGCAGCAGTGGGACCAATCGAAGCACTGTTAACTAACTTCTTTGCAACCGAAGACTGGACCGCTAACAGCAACAACGACAGTTGTGCTTGCATCTGTGCTCGCATTTGTGCACCAAAGATATTCGTAAAACTATCCAACTGTGCCTTTAACAATTCAGCAGCGTAAAAACTGTCCTTCACTTGCAATCTCACCTCCTCCGTTACTCTTTTACTTAATCTGGATTCTAGAGTTGCCAAATCTATACAACTGCTTGCGGAGCTGGTTGACCCTTCGCGTCGTGCCCCACAGGAAGTCCTGCATCGCTTACCGGAGTCCCACGCTGCTCTCGCTCACTTCGCGACTCATGGCAAAACGACGTTAACGTTGGCCACAGATTCGCACTTTTAACTGTTCCGGGGTTTCCCTCTCTTCACAATCACGTGACGCGTGTAAACGTACGTTCATTCACGAAATGGTTGTAGACAAAGGAATTCAAATTCGCGACACTAGAGTAGTAGTAAAAGTGAAACGAAGTACGCCACTTCCGGTTTGCCACCATCTTGGATCGTGACGTCACTTCCGGTTTGTGACGTCTTTTCCCCCCGTCAAATTTCCGGTTTTTGACCAATCAGACACAAACCCATTTTTTGCCCGGAAATGACACCACATTTTTATGACTTTACCCTCTTTACCCTCATTTACCCTCCTCACTGTATTTACCCTTCTTTACCCCTCTTAGACATTGAAAACCCAAGAAACTACTCAAAGTGGCTGCGACAGTTGGAAGTATCAGAATATCAGAAAAGAAATGATAGGGAAACCATTAAAAATACAACTAACTGCTTTATTCTACGTCATACAAACAAATTAGATTGCAAGTACGGACTTGGCATGTATGTACAAGTTCTCAAATTACCATTCCTATCTATGTAAGCAAACACACTAGTACTGTCACATGAAGAAAACAAAAGAAAATCAGATGCAATAAAATTTTCAGTTTTACAGTCCAAAACATCTTTAGTGGAACAAACGGATGAAACAAATAAATGTTCTTCAGTTGTCTGTTGGGACATATGTACAACATCCAAAGTCAATAGTACCGAATTCAACAGTAAAAACAGCAAAAAGAATGTCTTAAAAAACCATGGATGCTTAGCAGCTTCGAGTAACAGCCGATATCCGTCCATGACAACACTAGCACAAGAAATGTGTAGAGTTAAAAGTTACACACATTACACACAGTATAATGTGTGTAAAAACAAAAGTGTTATATGTTGAATTGGAGAGGATGGAGGGGAACTATGGGACTTTTCCTTCACAGTAGTCCTTTCATTTTACCTGTACCAGGACGAAAAATATATCTCCTTTACATTTTCATGTTACTTGTTTATATTAATTTTATTATATTTTCAAAGTTTAAAAAAATATCTTCTTAGACTTCTTCATATGTAGCAATCATGGCTTGTAACCTAAGAAACGGAAAAAACAAACAAACAAACATGCAGCAACATACCAATCGAAATGACATAAATTTCTTCAGCACACATTTCTAAAACATGAGAATGAACGGGTTCAAAATGGACTTTGTGTGATAACCTCATCATCTATTATCGAACTGGGACCCAGACAAAATTACCCACCTTCCCACCCACCTTCCCTCTACACACAGCACATTGCACAATGTCCGCACAACTCACAAGATGTAGACATATACAAATCTGATCGTACCAGCAGTAAAATGTAAATGCATCGGTATAGGACTAACACGCACTAAAATAATAACAAACGAAAATATCAACACTAAACAAACGTAAAATAAAAGTGGAATAAAAGAGGAGCAAATGATCAGATGTTGAAGAGCGAGAGCCGTATGATCGCTCAAAGTAGCATGTAAAGTAACATGAAAAAAAAGAAACAAGACAAAAATAACGTAAAATCAAAAGATCTAAAATTTAAACGTCATAGGCCTACCTCCAATATGTCTCAAATAGTATCGTCTTCTCGCTCAAGGTAGATTGTAAAATTAAAAAAAGAAACAAGACAAAAATAACGTAAAATCGAAAGATCCAAAATTAAAACAGCATAGGCCTACCGCCAATATGTTCCAAATAGCAATTGGTTGTAACCTTTCACATGTCACGAAGCAATCGTCCCCCTGTTATAAAACGGGAAAAAAAATTAACGTCTGCTTAAGGCAAACAACATCTGACCGGTAAAAGACGACTGTAAAAATAAAACAAAGAAACACAAACAAAAATCACGTAAAATCAAAACAAATTCAAAAAAGCTGGCATTTCCTAAAATCACCTCTATCACATTCCAAAGGTTAACTGTCAGCACCATTCCCTTACAAGTGAAACCGGACGAAATATTTAGGCCTGCAATACAACATTTGCCATGTGCCCGACCCCTGCTGTGCAGGAGGGCGTTCGCGATGAGGCTGCGCTTGCGCGGCCGCATACTCCACGTGGTTGATTAGAAAACTGAATACAAAACACATGAAACGTGAAATTCAAACGATTTTAACATACAACCAAACAACATTAGCTGTTCACAAAATTCAGTTCTGTTACATTTCTTTTTTCAAAACTAATACTATTTCTGATCTACTGCGTAAAGTGAATCGTCTGAGACACACGACTCAAGCATTTTTCATTTTTATTTTTGTTCTTTTCTTTTTCCTTCGGGCAAAGGAAGCGGCGGTAAACCTTGGTTGAATGTCCGTTATTTATGGTCTAATTACGTGCGCGCTTGCTACGGCGACGTCAGTCATCTCTAACCTTCAAATTGTTGGGCGGAGTCAACGCTAGGCTGTGGTCTACTTGTTTAGTAAAAATGCTTGGAAAGCCGTGGATACGTTAACCAGGACGTTAAATAAACGTATAATATTAATGAAGTGAACACCTAATAATGTACATACACGCTAAATCGATATTAGCAATGTAATTAGTTTCTGTGACTATGAATAAGCAGCAGTTTATTTTGGATTATAGAAGGTCACGTTTCATGTGTGTTGCGTTCACAAGGCAAACTCGAGGATTTGAACTAAGAAACCTCCAACCATATTTTGGTCAGATGAAATATAACTTTTTTTGCTCACCCAAGTTGGGTATTATGCAAAAATCCAAAACACACCAAAAAAGAGAAAATTAAAAAAGATAGACGAGATTCCAAAAGAGAAGTTAACAAACAGTAGAGTGACTGCAGGCAGGAAGACTGCGACCACGCCTCAAAGATATCTCAAAGGAAGTCACGCTGTCATACATCGCGCTCGCTGTTGGCAGCGCGTTCCAATGTTTGATAGTGTCAGGGAAGAAAGTGCGGGCAAAAAAGTTCCTTTGGCACTGAAACAACTTAATCTTTCTGGGATGGTCGTGACGTCCAAGGTAGTCAGGGTGGCTGATAAAATCCATAGGATTCAAAATTGTATCACCAGTTGCCACCCGGAACAGGAGAGTCAACCGATGCTCCAACCTTGTTCTCTCCAAAGTGGTCCAGCCCAGGTCGCCCATTAAACCAGTGACACAAACATCCCGTGCCCAATTACGGTAAACCATCCTTGCAGCTCTTCTCTGCAACCCTTCTAAAGCCACAGCCTCAGATTCCGTTGAATGCCAAACAGCAGAAGCGTAGCTGAGGTAGGGTCTAGCAAGCATGTCAAAAAGAGTTTTCCTCACATCGACAGTCTAGTCCCACATCACACGACTAATAAACCCAGTTTGCTGGGCTACCTTCGTCAAAATACAGTGAATGTGACTGGACCAGGCCAAGTCGGCAGACAAGAGAATCCCAAGATACTTAGTTTCGTCAACCTGCCTGATCTGTACATTTCCAACCTTGTAAACTACATCACAACGATTACCAGTCTTACGGCTCACACGCATGAAAACAGTTTTGCTGGGATTCATGCACATGCCCCATTTATCGCACCACTGTTCCATCACGACAATGTCCTCTTGCAGAATTTGATTGTCAGCAAAGGATGAGATGCGCTTGGCCACTCCACAGTCATCGGCAAACATCGCGCTGTCCGACCTAAACTGGCTGGGGAGATCATTCAAATAAAGAATAAACAACAAGGGCCCAATCACAGACCCCTGCGGTACCCCTGAGGTAACGGGGACCTCTGCAGACTTCACACCCTCCAGCTGCACAAACTGAACGACCAGTTAGGAAAGCCCCAATCCACGTCAACACTTCATGGCTAAAACCAAACGACTGCAGTTTTGTAAGTAGAAAACCATGAGTCACCTGTCAAAAGCCTTCGAGAGATCAAAAAACACAACATCAGTAATACCCCCTTCATCCATGGTTTTAGCAAGTCTGTGAATAAAACTGGCTAACAACAACTCGCAGGATCCTCCCTTCCTGAAGCCAAATTGCTTATTACTGAGCAGTTCATTTTTCGTTAAATAGTTCGCCATAGCCCTAGCAATAAAGTGTTCTAATATTTTGCAGGGGATGCTAGTATGAGAAACAGGCCTATAATTCTTATCATTCTTCTTACCAGATTTCTGTATTGGTGTAACTGCAGCGCGCCTCCAGTCATTAGGAATTTGCCCAGCATGAATAGATTGCACATATATAGTACACAAATACCGTGACAAAACTGTTGGGGCAAGCTTTAGCATTCTGACAGTAACATAATCAGGACCGCACGCTTTCGAGTTGGGTTGCTTCAGAATATAACTCTCAATGCCCTCTGGCCGAATATGAATATTAGGCATAAGACAAGTCCGTGTAGCGACACTTCCATGGCCAACAATATTATCATCCTGCAAAGGATTAAACACAGATTGGAAAAATATGTTGAAAGCATTTGCCTTATCCACAGGCTCGGATGTACAGTAGCTGTCACCATCAAGAGGAGGAACACATGCGCTGTCCTTGTAAAGAGATTTATTGTATCGCCAGAAGGACTTTGGCTCTGTCTTCAATTTTCTACCAAGGTTAACATGGAAACTCTTCCTGGCCTCAACCAACACTTGTTTATTCTCTTTGCGGACAGCCAGCAAGTAACTGTCACCCTTGTGGAACCGCCGAGCTCTTTTTAGACGCCTCAGTGATGACTTAACTTTCCTGGTTACCCAAGGTTTATCCTTACTGGGTTTAAAATGATACTTAGGTACAAACTTTTCAACTGTACTAAATAAATCATGCTTGAAGCACATCCTATTTTCTTCAACAGTGTTAAGTTTAGAATTAGCATTAAAAGCAAAGTAACACTCACTTAACTCCGACTGAAAGCCTAAAATGTCCGCACGTTGGTAGTGCAAGGCCGTAATCGTTTTAGTGGCTTGCTTAACAAAGCCAATGGGAAAAACAGTGCGGACCACACTATGATCACTTACTCCAGGAAGTGTGCAGACAGACGTAATACCAACTTTGGTAAAAATTAAATCTAAACAGTTGTTGCCCCTGGTAGGTTTGTCGACAACTTGCTTTAATCCAACCAGGGCGATCAGAGATTGAATACTGTTATGAAGCACATTTTGCTCATTGAATGTAACTGGACCTTCATGCCATCTGAGTTCGGGTAAGTTAAAGTCACCAGCCAGTATAACATTTTTAGATTCCGCAGCCTTGGAGAGCAAAACTTTTTGCACGCTTTCAAGAAAAATTTTGTCCCCCTGGGCACGATAAGCACAAACCAAGGAGATGTTCCTTTGGTTGTTTGCCACCTCACATGCACAAAATTCACCGTCACCATCCGTACCACTCTGCCAACCTCTTAGTCTATAGTGAACTGCAATCAGAACCCCGCCACCACTGAGCCCCTGTCTCTTCGATAAACGTTATAGCACTGTGGAAAGAATTCAGCTGAGCACTCATTTGTGCTCAACCAAGTTTCAGTTCCAAACACAACATCCGGATCATCCTGCAGTAACAGATTCAAGTCAATCTCCTTATTTCGAAGACTTTGAAAATTGACAAGCAAGGTGTGAAGTCAAACTGATTTATCACGTCTATTCGAAGTCGTGTCCGTAATAGCTGCATCGGGTGAGGTAGAGGATGTAGAGGCGACCTGACTAATCATTCCCTCGTTACAACTCTTTTTGGCCCAAAAAGCTCTTGCTTCCTTCCGCTGCTTCGGTGTCAAGTCGCGAGTAATAGTTCTTCTTTCACTCTTCGATCTTTTCCTTCGGCTGCATGGATCACAGAATCCCTGTCCAACTGTTCAGTCAAGGTTAACTTCAAGGGTCGGGAAATGTCGCCAGCCTACCAATACGAATCACTCGCAGTACGACCCCGTTATTAATGTCCAAGCCAGTTGCTTCCCTCAACCAGTCGGTGGCTTTCTTCCGATCAGAAGCAATCCTATCCTGCACAGACTCCGAAGATGATTCTGAAAGTCCCTACACAATAATGTTTCGCCTCCTTGCTTCTCGGTCGTCTCTCTCTCGAATCTCCGCGAGAGACGCAGAGATCCTCTTCTCAGTCTCATCTCTGCCTTCCCTGCTATCCTGGTGGCGTACTCCCAGACCATCGTCCAAAGTCGAGGAGAACAGAGCATGTTTAATCCTTGAATCAATGAGCCTCTCTAGGCCATCCTCCATTTCCTCCACTCTCTGAGTGTAATTTTTTTATTCAGTAACAACCTTACTAAGCTTCCCACCTTGGACAATTCAATGGAGGATAGCCTACTTTCCATTATAGCAATGGAGCGAAATGCATCTTTGGATAATCTGCACTCCCCACAAACCCACCCAATGTTAGGGCTACCTCCACGTAATACATCGCCCACCTTCTTTGATAAGCCAGCACACCCCAAGTGGTACAAGGAACAGCAGATTTCACATGAAACACAGTTTTTCCCAGAGTCCTTGCACTCCTCCTTGCATACAGTACACAACTGGTCAACCATCCTGGAAGAGCAGACCAACTACAGATCAACAAAATGCAGACAGACCGAGTCAGCACAACGAATACTGATAAGCACTAGCCCAGCTTGGCCAAACACAACCTCTGTGAGAAACTAAACAGGAAAGGCAGTGCCACAAATTTTGCATTTAACAGGCCTCTTCCCACTACGATTTAATCAAATGCACAGAAAATATGTACCCGTGACAAGGCAGCATCACAGACTTGCATTTAAAAGGCCTTTCGCCACATTTGACTTAAATCTGCCACTGTAAAGTGTTCTACAGTAGAACACAATAAATTACAAAAAGAATACATAGTTTGTAGTTTAAACAAAGAAACACAACGGAATCAAGTTTGTGAACTCTTAAAATTACAAGTGAGAAGTAATTAGGAAGGGGAAAAAATAGCTACACCGGAGGACGGGCTTCTTCTTGTTTCGTTCAACGTTTGTAGTCCTATTTACTGCTCACTTGTCATTTTAGGTGTTCTTAAAAAGTA
>JAHWFP010161815.1:6290-25864 GCA_023313725.1 Lithobius niger | reverse complement strand
ATTTTGCTGCGGGTTGGATATCTGTGCGAGTTCTGAGGTTTTTCTGGTAAGGTGGTATGTGCTTTTTGGATTTCGATTTTTGTTTGTGGTTAGGTTTTTGGGTGGGGTTCGGTTTATGTCGCTTTTTTTTTGGCATTTTCTTCAAATTCGGCTGGTAGCGAAGACGACATTCTACGCCTTGTTGGCTCAAAATCTTGTGGGTATTGTCACTGAACTGAGGTAGGTACGTAATATATTCTTTAGGTTTGTCTAATTTCATTGGCTTTTGTCTTTTTTTTCTGTTTTAGCTCGCTTCTTAGCCGTCTGCATTTCTTTGTTGATGAGGTGTGCTGGGAAACCTCTTTTGAGGTTGATTCAAGTTGATCAAGTAGACTAAATAAATTATTAGTCTCACAGGTGGTGCAAGTGTGAATTACTTTCCAAGAGATCAAATGTTATTATTTAATTTAGTTAGGTCAAAGAAGTCTATTAGCTATAAGGAAGTAACAATGTTTTAATTTGCCATGTTATTTTTAACTAACTTTTGACAATGAATCTAACGTTTTAAACTGTGCGAGTGTGCGCGTCTCTATCTGGTACTGTTGCGAAGTTGAAAAAAGCTACGGACGGACAAAGTCGTTGCAATAGTCTTCTCCGTATACGGCTGTACAGAAGACTAAAAACTTTGTATGTAGATGCATTCGTTTATCAGCCTTCTGATGTCGTCGCAACACAAGTTACACATCAAATATCAGTATCGGATGCATGCAACTTTTGGTGAAATATCCATAACTCGGGAACTGTTCGTGATTACGATATAAGGTTTGCGGCGTTTGGCTCAGGAACTCGCTGAGTATCTTCCTAGCTACCTTTTAACTGCTAGTTACTATTTAAAATTTAACAAATTTTAACACTTTCATGCCTAACCTTTTTATTTTGAATTAGCTTTACAGCCTGACCGATTTTAGCATTTACCAAAAATATCATTTCAAGCTGTGCAGTGGAGCTCACGAATTTAAAATATAGTCACTTATCCCAGAAAAGTATGCTTTAAATGGTGATGCATTCGGAAATTTTTTACACAAATTAGTACTGGCACAGTAAGCAGCGAAACAATGTTGACAAATTCACAAAAGTTCAACATTGTTGGCCGCCATTTTGTATTCAGCTAAGCAAGGCACCTATACAACTTCCAACAAACACCATTTCACACAGATATCAGACTAGTCAGTGCTGCCATCTAACGACTGATATGTGCACTAAAAAACATTAACTAACAACATTGCGTGAAGAGCGATGGACGTACTGGTACGTTGACTTTAGCATGCAGCCCCAAACATTCAGGACGTACTGGTACGTCCATACGCAGCTGTGCAAAAGTTCAAAGGACATACTAGTACGTCCATAGGCGTTAAAGTGTTAACAAGTAGGCTATTGGACTTCTGAAGAAAATCAGACCACTGATAGAAAATTAGGGATTAAATTTTGGATACCTGAATCGGTACCGTTATCGACAAAATTTTTTAAACTGGATCAGTTAAAAACTGGATCAGTTTAAACTGGATCAGTTCGGCATTTTTGTAGTTGACTTTTTATTGATCGGTAAAGTTGGTATCGGTGAAGCCTTACTAAGAACCATACCAAAATCGGAAAGAAACATGTTGTACTTTTTACTTTTATGATTTGAAATTTGATGTTATCGTTAGAAGTATGGTATCCTTGCTACATAGCTGGAACTAAAGTTACTGAAAAAGCAGACAACAGTACTAACCTTCTGGGTCTCACAAATTCGTTCAAGAAACCCAAGTAATGGTAAAACCTCCATCTGGAAATGAAATTGCTCATATCACCATTATTTTGTCGTTCCAGCATAAGCTTCCGTTCCTTATTGTATCGATCCCTCAAGTTTCTCCATGATTTCATTGCATCAGCTCCTGCAAAAAAAAAAAAGTAGTCAGCCAAACAAAGAAAACAGTATTTTGCCAGCCCTCTGACCAGCCAGCTGAAAATTGTTTCTATTGCCTGAAGGAAACATACATTACCTGTGAATGTTAGCATTCTTTCCCAAAGGATGCTTCTTCCTGAAGGTTTTAAAGTTGTCTAGAGCTGGCCAGCTGTGTAACTCGGTCTGCACATGCACGTGCACAACCCCTCTATAAAAGCATTCAGGCGAGGAGGCCGGCCTGCCATCTCTTTTCCGTCTCAATATGTCAGGTGGTGACTCAAGAGCGGAGGTAGGGAGGGTACAGGTAAGGTATGTCTCCCCCAAGCAATAGAAACAATTTTCAGCCGGCGGGCAGAGGGCCAGCAAAATACTTTTTCTAGTTGCCCTTCGGAAACAGAGATTACCTGTGGATTTTTGCATTCACGGTAGACCTCGTCAGTTATGGAGGCGGGCTCCACCTGACGGGTTCCCTAGGATTACAAGCTGGCTCTCCCCACAAATCTCAGATTTTTTTGCACTTTTTGAAAACATTAACAGGCATTATGGCGGCCCAGAAAAGGGGTTGATTGAAGATGAGTCTTGCTTCAGCTTTAGAACATCTGCTTCAAGACATCGGATGTTTTCAGTGCTTAAGGGGTTTGGATGAAACATCTGGCAGTGACATTAAGTCCCAAACGGTTTAGTCCATTTTCCTGCTCTGTCATGTCCCTGAAAACATGGTTTAGGAGGACTGTTTGACTTCTCCATGATGTGGCGTCCATGACGTCTGAGACTGCAATGTTGTTGTGGAAGGTCTAGTATATTGATGTTGATCATAGTTCATGTGCAGATAACATTATGTTAATGTTGGGATGGTCATTGTTGATGTCTTCGTAGGTATTGTTGATGACAGTCTTGATCCATGAGGCGATCATCGCTGCAGATGTTACGTCGAAGGAAATCTTGAAGGGGAAGAAGAGTCAGTTTCGTCCTTTGCGGAATTCCAGGTTTTTTTTGTTTTGATAAGGCATGTTTTGGGTTCGATGTCAGTGTTCAGTGTCAGTGTTCGATGTGATGTTCTTGAGTGTGGGTTTAACAGTTGATTGTGAAGGCTCGTAGGTCTTTGGGTTTTCACTCACTGGCTGACCGACCAACAGTTCACTGTTACAAGCTTCGAGATCAGCACAAGTCCTTGTGTTAGCCCAATCCGTCACCGCTTCGACTTTTCACTTCACGTCTCCTCGACGAAGCCAAGCAACGAAGTGAAGCCCCCTTTCTCCACTTCCTGATGATAACTAGACGGGATTTTTCACTCACTCAAGTTGCTGTTTTTTCAAGTTTTTTGCCTTTCAGCAACCCACCTCAGCCGCCTTTTCGTCATTGGCTATCCTTATAGTTCCAGGGGACGATGGTCTTCGTTTGCTGCAGCCATGAACAGGCGAAGACGTGGCAGGCAAATGAAGAGGGCGAAGAGCCTTGGACCTGTAGTTCATGATTTTGTCATGGTGAAGACGATCTTCGATGGAGGCAGTCAGAACTGGCGTGAAGTGGGCGAAAATCAGAAAGAAATGGTGAAAAGCCGTAGTAGGGAAGAGGCTGAAAGATGGGCAGGGACAGCGAGTGAAGGCAGTGAGCAGAAGAAGTTAACTTGAATGGGTGAAGGCCATGCGAAGTGGGTAAAGGCAAAGCGAAGCAGGAGAAAACGCACACAATGACAGATTAAGCCTAGTCTGAGACGTGAGTTGTTAGGGATGCAGGGATGACTGGCACGCAGCGGCAGACAGTTTGTCGATTGGTCAGCAGCGTGGCAGACGAATGGCAGAAGATGATCCAACAATGGGAGCCGGGTGGCAGCTGTCGGGGCGAAGTGGCAGACAGATGGTGAAAAGCTGACAAATAAATCCGGGACATTGGGGTGAGCCTGCATCGAGGGAGAAGGCATTTTGGCATGAGTCCTTCGGTGTGGTCCGGGTTCAGACCATGTTAAAGACAATCTTCGTTTGATGCAATCTTGAAGTAGTGAAGACGTTGCAGGTGAAGGGAGAGGGCGAAGAGCCTTGTCCTGTAGTTCAGGATCTTGTCATGGCGAAGACGATCGTCGAAGGCGGCTGTGAAAACAGGCGATGCCGAAGAGAAACTGTAGGTGAAATACAATGAGAAGAAAACAAACGCAACAACAGATTAAACCAAATCTGGGATTTGCGTTGTTAGACATGCTGGCAGTAGTAGTGAAGGCACGCACGTGGCGGCCGGCAGTTCGTCGGTTGGCCGGTAGCGTGGTAGGCGAACGGCGTCTATAGTCCATCAACAGGAGCCGGGTGGCAGTAGTTGGAGGTGGCAAATGGACGGTGAGAGGTGGTGACATCCGAGATGGTTGCGGAGTGAAGGCAAAGAAACCTTAACAGAAACGTTCTTCGATGCAGTCCGGGATAGGCCATGGTGAAAACGATCTTCGATTGCTGCAGTCTAGAACAAGCGAAGATGTAGCAGCCGAAGGGAGAAGGCTAAGTCGACCTGGGCAAAGAGAAACAAAGACGAAGTCGGTCGGAAGAAGGCGAAGTGTGATCATATACGGTCGCGCTGGAAGAAAAAAGATTGCAGGCTGGCCTCGCCTGAATGCTTTTATAGAGGGGCTGCGCACGCACATGCACAGACCGGGTTCCGCAGCTGGCCAGCTCTAGACAAGTTCAAAACCTCCAGGAAGAAGCATCCTTTGGGAAAGAATGCAAAAATCCACAGGTAATCTATTTTTCCGAAAAGCAACTAGAATTTTTTTTTACCGTAATTGCAGTAACACAATTACGAAATATACTTTTGCAAGAATTAAGTTTTACAAAAAAGTTCTTTTGCCCAGATATGTGGAAACCGGAGGATGGTGAAGTAAACAGCTTAACCTACGAGTCAGGTACAGTATAAACTTATGTTGCGAATTTATAATTCCTTCACAATAAAATTAATAAGTGACAGTTCTGGCTAAAACAATTGTTTTATGTCAGGCTGTTTCTTAGGTTAAATTAAGATACACACATCACTGAAAATTGTATAAAGGACACAGGAAAATAAGCCAAAAGTCATACACTAGAAAGAACGTAGTACAGTAAGTAAGCCACCTTTATATACTTGAGTGGTATGACCCTGATTCGAACTGGCAAACCAATCCGTTCCCCAGCTAACTTAGTGCTGCCTTGAAGACTGGCATTCAGTACTTGACTTGGGAGCACCGGTTGATCTGATCTTCATTGATTTTTGCAAAGCATTGAGTCGGATGAATGTGCACTCTAAGTTGCATGGTAAATTAACACATTTGGCATTATGGGAAATACATTAGACTGGATTTCAGATTTCTTCTACCTCAGAAAGCAGTCCGTACGCATTCTGTCTGCCTTTTCCACACCGCTACTAGTGACCAGCGGGGGACCACAAGGTACATTCCTTGGCCCCATTCTGTTTTTAGTGTATATCGCAGTTCTTAAAACTACTCTATGCCAAAATATGCGGGAGATGTTTGTTTATATAGGTAGTCATTGAACAAGTGTGGACCATTTCAGTTTGCAATCTGAGCTGGCACATATTAATAACTGAGCGATAAAATGACAATTGCCTGTCAAACAATAAGTGCAAGTCACCATTTTGACAAAAATAGCCTGTAAATGCCTTATTTCCTTAACAGTTGTTTGCTTAATGATGTAGGAGTAACGAAAAATCTCGGTGTTTGGATCTCTGACTTAAATGTAACTTGCAATCATATCGCCCCAAGTGCAAAAAAAAAAGAGCACAACTGATCATGCGCTGTTTCGCATCTAAAGATAGAGCAACCTTAATTTGGGCTTTCGTGTTTTTTGTCCGTCCAATTCTGGAGTACGCTCACCAGCTCTGGTCACCATATCTCATCAAGGATCGTGAAACTAATTGAATCGGTCCAGAAGATGTTCACCAAGTACATTCCAGGATTATATAATATGCCATACATGGAACGTCTGAAGTTCTCAACCTAGAAGTGTTGGAAATGAGGTACTTAAAGGCTGACCTCATCTCACATACTCTATTCTGCACAACCAACTGCAGTGGAGCCAGAGAGGTTTTATACTTTAAGCCATACTATCTTTACTAGGGGCAATCCTTTAAAATTACCACATGACTCCTTTCATGGAGAGAATTACAAGCACTTTTTTGCTAACGGCGTTGTACCTATTTGGAATTCTCTGCCATTTGGGGTGGTCTCGGCACGATCCCTGCGTAGTTTTAAGAGAGCTCCGGAGGAGGTCAATCACTCCAAGTTCATGAAGTGTTTTTAAGATTGTGCATTTAACTAAGGGTGATTTTAACCTGCATTTTTTATTTCCTTTCTCCATGTTTTTATTGTTTCTTTTTATTCATGTTAGCTGCTCTTTTAATTTCAGACTGCGTATAAGTGGAGGATGCACTTCCTTCTCTGTCTGGTACAGTTTCTTTGCTGTATAAATTAATTTATTTTTATTATTATTATTACAATGCGTTTTCCAATTCAGAAGTGGGCATATAGTTAAGGCATTATGTCAGTGATCTGGGGGTGGACGGATTGAGTTTCCAGTTTCCACTCCGACGGCATGTAAGTGCATAATGATGGCTTACTGTACTACATTATTCCTAGGGTACAGTTTTCGCTGTTTGGCTTGGTTTCCTCTTACCTTTTTATTAGTCTGAGAGACATGTTAGGAATTGCGCACCATTTTCCACTTAATACTCTACGTAAACTGTTGCTTCTTCAGCATTTAAGAAGAATTTAACAATAATCAAAGGTGCTTAGCGTCGGTGCAGTGACAGTACGAAGCGACGAAGTGGCGACACGACAAGCGGGAGAAGAGGCGAATTGTTAATATGCATCGACCCAACTTTCCATACCTGAGGCATTCTTATATTGTGGCGATCTTGTTCTATCACCCTTGGTTGCCACATGCCCTACACCGTTGCACCATGCTGACAAATACTTTTTGCTTTGTGAGACATATGGTGATTTATACTTGCAAGTGGTGAACCTGGAAATTATCATCAATGCATGTGCGGTTCGAGTTTCATCACCGGAGTGAACTACACCCAAACCACTAGCGTGCCCTTCGGATTTCGTCACCATGGTGAACTACATACGTACACGCTTGAGTTACAGCATGCACATTACCTGCATCATCCAAAAACCACGTGGGGGATAAACGTCTACCAGAATGTGACGGACTAGCATTTGCATATTAATGTTAATGCTAAGTTGTTCTAAACCAATACTAGCGACATTCCTTCTACTACTATGGCCTCGAATTTTGCTATCTGGGTACTTTTCATTCGTGCCACATTTGACTACATTCGAAAGTGTCTTAACGGTATTTTTTGCCTTCGTATTCAATACAAAAATTAATTTAGAAATTGAATCATGCTTACGTTTGGTGGAACTGTGTTTGTTAGGAAGCGAACGCGTCGAAGGCTTTCCCTTTGACGCGACTTTATCTTTTTGACCATCTTGGGAGTGATAATGGCACGTGCAGGTGGTGGAAGAGGAAGCTAAGCGTCGGACAAGTGACGTTACAATGAATGTATCGATGTGGCGAATAGACAGAGAACAGATGTTCGAAGCTGACGAAGGCAGAAGGGATACATCTAACGAAGGGGGGGGGGGCGGAGAGAACTCCTGGACTGGCAATGTAAATAAAACCAGAGGTAATTCGTTGTTTAACTGATCCATCTGGCAATTGCCCGTCACGTATATGACAGCCACTATATTGAATTTTGCAGCGTCACGTTTAGCGAACTCTTTCCTCACAATGTCACAAACAACATGAAAATTCTCCCGTAAAGCCTGTAATTCGTCCAACACGGTGCCCATAGCAGCACTAATTAAATTTGAAACTCTTACCGTTAGCTCTGAAATGGCATAACGGCATCATAAGTGGCATATGCTGGGCTGTAACGTTGAGGTTGGGTCAGAATTATTGAATAAAACATCAGACTAGACCACAGGAAGAATTGCAGAAACGAGGGTACTGCTTTTAAGCATGCCACCAGAATCAGACGAAAAGGAACTACTTTTTTTACGAGACAAAGAGGCCTTTTTCTGGTCAGTCTTTTTCCACAGGTGCAAAATGTCTTTGTGATTGAAGGGGTACGATTCAAGCAAAGTTCATGGTTGTTATTTAAAAACTGACAGGGGCTGCACTTACGACATTCCAGGTGTCTATCACCGAGGGTCTTTTAGTTTGAGTACTTTAAAAGAGAAATTTAATGTTTTTGAGCATGGAGCATAAATATAAATGATATTTAGCCCCAACGAAAGGGAGGTATTTTCGGGTGAAAGTGAAATGGTGCACATATCATTCAGGATATGTTTGTTCTGCAACTTTTCCCAGGCGCGACGCCAGACCAGGGCCCACCAGAGCCTAGGCCCTGGTAAAAATTGTCTAGGCCCTGTCCAGGCCCTGGTGGTTCTCGAACTGACATGCGATGACAGCTTCTACAGCAGCGACAGAAGGCCCTGGGTATGTTTCACTCTGCATTTGTAGGGACCAGGTTGCATGAAGTGGCTAGTGCCGCCACTGTTTTAAACGCTTGCGCTTGTGTGAAAGGAGTAACTGAAAGTACGTGTTCCCTTTTTGGGTGATTACTAAGCGTTTTTCTAATTTATGTTGGAGGCGTTGGAAAAACGTCCATCTGCAAGGGGCCTAATGTTGGGGACTTTTAGATTTGTTTTAAGTGCTGTAACTGGTCTATTATTGAGATGACTGATTAGGTTTAGGTGATGACTATAATTAGGTTTACCCAAAAGATCACTCGTCTAATTATTATCCTAGGGTTACAAAGATAGGTTTAACTGGTCCATTTTATAAAAAAAAAAAAAAACAAGTTTTTTGCACATTTATATAAGACTGACTGAATGTAGCAATTCCGTGTAACAAAAAGTTAACATTCAGGGTAAATAACGCAGGGGAACAGCTCTTCCAAGCATCACTCGCACAAACTTTTTTTGCGGTGTGCAGAAAATTTTTTTCGTTAAATACCTCCAAGTGCTGCTTACCCTGTTATCCCCACTACTACTGCCAACAGGAATGTGCACACATGGTGGTGGTTGGGGGGAGGGGGCACAAGCACCTTATGGCAAAGTGCCACTTATGTAAAGAAAAAATGGCAGACATTAATTGGAGCAGTGACGTAAAAAAGGGCTGGAAAGAGGGGCAGTAAAGGGGTGCAAAAAGGCGCAAAAAAGTTAAAAACACAAAAAAAAACAGGTCCCTCCCCCCACCCCCCAAAAAATTAAGTTGCTCCCGCCCTCTTGTGGGACTGTGTGCTAAGTTTTTTTTTTACACGGACGTTCTAGACCGAAGCATCTGTACAGATCTCAGACATCAGCTGTATGACGTCTTTGGCGGGCCAGGTTTCGGTTGCCCCGACAAGGTTTGGGTTTCGAGTTTCTGATATTATATGTTTAGTCGCAGCAAGCGTGGCAGCACGAGCAAGGCACGTAATTAGGAAAACTAAGAAAAATTGTAAATCATCATTTTCTTGGGATCTGGTATGTCCGTGTAAAAAAGTTATATGCGGCATGTGCACGTCCCTGACTGCCATTATAAGATCAACAAATGTGAATATTTTTTTTTTAAATACACTTAAAGAAAAAAAAACTGGGAAATGTTAAAAAAAATGTTCGTAGGTCTTTTCAAAACAAAAGTTCGCAGTAAGTGTAGCACTTTCTGTACCCACAAAAGTAATCAAGCAAGCTGGGGCGAACGGAGTTTGAACTTGGATGCTGCAACATGGGCAGCGTGGGGAGCTAAGTAAAAACACCTGGTCTTAACTGATGCTAACTAGTTACTCCAGCTTCAGTTCGTCATTCGAAACAATCGAAAAACACGAGATGAGGAAGACGAAACGATCCACACGTTACCAGAGCCGTAAGTTTGAAACAAACACCTCTGCTTTCCTGGCATAGCGGTGCCGTACGTAAACATCCGCACCCACAACTCACACACCTTGGTGAAAGTTGTTCCACTACATTGTAAACTAACCTGGAATCCCTAAAACCCGTCCTATAGATTTCCATGTGTTGTCCCTTTTTGTGGCATCTCTGTAGTCCCTTCTGCTCGAGTCGTACAAGTGCGGATTTTCCTTTACCAAACAGATTAATAGTTCGTCCGCGTCCACAACATTCACTGTTGTTGGGGTAATGTTTTCGGCCATCATCGTCGCACGACGGACGCCGCACCCTCCTTCTCCGCAAGGGCATTGTCGGCCGTCCCACGTGACGCCAATCTAGCCATTTCATTGGTCCGCGCGGAAGCGGCGCAGCAGAAAATTGACGGACGCTTCGTGCGTATCGTGATCGCAAAGGTCGACGCTCGCGAGTGTTTGTAGTGTATGGGGCGTCGATTGTCGCAATAGGAGGTGACATTCAGCAACTGATCATGGAATGCGCTATGGTTATTTGGATCAGCATTCTTTGTCAAAAGAATGCAGTACGAAAAACCATGACTGGTGTGTAGCATTCTTGTATCTGGATATAGTGGAATATTATATATTTTTAGCATTAAGTAATTTCAGTGCCCAAGAGAGCAGAAAGCACAATGTAAAAAATAAAAAAATAAAATATCATTAATAAAAAAAATACTTTAAAAAGTGGAAATTACAACAATGTTTCAACTCCCAAAAGTCATTGATAAAACATTGTTGGGTTTTGCACGAAAGCCAGTTGCTACCTCCAGGAGTTTATAAATGGTACATGTCAATAGGACATGGGCGCTTCCTTGTAGTAACTCTCCAGACTCGTATTCTACTGCCTGTCACAAGGTCGACTATTTCAAAAGCTGTTGGTCTTGCTTTTCCCGGCTCCAGACCAGGTCACTCAAGCAAGGACGGATCCAGAGGGAAGTCTTAAAGGGGAGTGCAGGATGATTTTTCTGTTTTCGTGCATTCTTTTTCGGAATTTAACTGGGTTTTTTCATTAAATTTCGGTAATTTCCCGTGTTTATTTGCCTTGGAGGGGGCCGCAGCCCCCCCCCCTCGGCCTTTCCCTTTGATCTGCCCTTGTATTCAACATGACCAAAATCTTATTTTACACGGCAATGATAGTAAGGGTTTAATGCCAGCCTGCGAGAGAACTGGAACCGTAAGGCAACTCTCTGAATGTCTCTTCAGTTGGCCTTGGTTTGAACATCTGAAGGTCTACGCTCGTTTCAGTGCTGTTGATTACTACTTCGGGTCCCTGCGCACACAGCGGCCAAGCCGCTGCAGCCAACGAGAATGCTTACGGTGTATGTAGCAACGCGCTCTTGGCCGCAGCGGCTATTGGGATCCCGGGCAGCGTGCAGGCGACTAGACGGCGGCCTTACTTGCTCCGTGTTCATTTTTCACCATGTGATCAAGAATTATCAATGAAAAACGGACGTGGCTGCGCGGCACGTCGCCGTGTTTGTTGGCCGCAATGACCACTCGCCGCTCAGTGCGCGGGAGCCCTTCCTGTTTGCTTGGGTCAATAGCAGGTCAAGTGGATATTTTTCACGAGGTCTCACTTTTCCACGACACTGCTTAGATGATTGTGGGATCCCGATGGAGGGGGTGGGGGGATGTGAGACTGAAGTTTCAGACTGGAACCCCATTTTTCCAAAAAGAAATTCAGGATTTGTTTCTTGCTATTTATTCATAGTTTCGTCCACCTACCATTTTTCCGACATAGGATCATTTTTCTGAACGATTCTTTTGGTTCTCTTCCTCCCCCCATCTTTTCAGCCCTGCAACTCATTGCCTGCCAGGGTTCCGAGAGCTACGATTGCTTCTTCCATTGACCTTTATGTCTTAGCATGATAGGAAGACCTTGGGAGTAATTGAGTCCAAAAGAAGGCAAGATGGAAAAGAAAGCAGTCTTACGCATCGTCACCAACAGAATCGCACGAATTTACCGTGGTGCCATCTAGTGACAGTAATACTGTTAACCTTTACAGTTGCTCCCAGGTGCATGTGGACATACCAAATTTTCACTCAATAATTAAGGACGCACGGGGTTGGTTTGTTTTGTTAAAAGAAATGGCGTGCACTCCTCCGCTTATTGCAAGCAAGTGCTAGATGGTACTAGAAAGCACTAGATGTTGCCAGATTCTGCAAACTTCCATTCGGTGACAGCGTCACTATAATTGCCACTATGACAGTGCCACTACAATTCACGGCATCATTTTTCTTTCGGAGAGGCCAGCTGAAAAACAGTTTTTCTTGTGAAAAGTCTTACAGAGGCCTATCATGATGGTTCGTAGGATTCAAGAAACAGGCTCTACAGGCCCAAGAGTAATTCTTGACCTTCAGAGAAGAACTTCCTATTACAAGTCTTTCCAGGCCGAAAGCTTAAATCAAACTGGTCGTCCTGAAATTTTCGAGGATCGAAGTACAACCAGCTTTACAACCTTTAAATAAATACATGAATATGAATATGAAAAAAAAACCAGCAGTAAGCAAAAAGAGCTTTTGATACTAGGGTACCCACGGAGCTACCATTTTTAAAAATGTAGGGGGCAATGATGGAAGGGAGCATGCTATCCAGTCTCTTTTTAATGTGCGGAACCGATGTTGCTTTGATGGTGTGTTGAGGCAGTTTTTTCCAGGTGTTAACCACACGGAAAGGAAGTGTGTTTTGGCGAAGGGACGTATTGCATCTTTTCTTAAAGAGTTTTGCTCCATTGTTCCAAGTGGCAGAGCACGTAGAGAGGGTGAACCATTCCTTGGCTTCAGGATCTTTACCATTGAGGTTCTTGAAGGTGAAAATCAGATCACCTTTGATACGCCGGTAATTTAGTGTTGGGAGCTTGAGGGCAGCAAGCAGGTCGGGGTAGGAGGCATTTTGGAGTCCCACGACAAGTTTTGTGGTATGTCTCTGGACATGTTCCAGCTTGTCACGGTCCTCTTCAAAACGAACCCACCATGCTTGATTCTGGACTATGCTGTTGTCAATGGCAAAGTTAAGTTAAGCATGGTCTTGAAAATAATTACAGATACAATCCTATTTACGCTGGCTTTTGGATTTTTATGTCAGACTACGTGAGCGGGGAATCAAACTCACAACCTTTGAAACCTTCGAAATCCTACCACTGAGCCATACTGACATTGGCCGTGTCAATGGCTCAGCGTAGCATCTCGGCCTTTGGTTTCAAAGGTCGTGGGTTTTCGATTCAGACAGTCTGACATATAATTCCAAAAGGCAATCTAAATAGGTTTGCATCTGTATTTATTTAACCCTTCTAGCTTTCCATCCTGTTTAAGCTACCTTTAAAACAGAGTTAGTGGCTGATCGGTACACATTAATGCTGGACATGTTGAGTTGGCTGGATACTTTGAGTTGGCTGATGGTAAAGAAACACAGTCTAGTTTTAAATAGAACACTTCTAGCAGACATTTCTGATCCTTCTTCTTTACCCCTAGCCAGTATGGTGGCCTTCACGATAAATCCACTACCCATAACTTATTTCCTTTCTTGACCTAGTCACTAAGTGGCTTGAAGACGTGTCACAGGTAAACACTACTTTGACCTTGCTAAGTCTTCGACATCCTTATCACCAAGCTTACCGCCATACGTGTCTCTGGCCACATCCTAAAGTGGCTTGTTGCCTTTCTCACTAAAAGAACTCAACGCACAATTTCCAATGATCACCCTTCTAACACCGGCAGTGTTCTCGCCGGCCTCCTCTTCATCATCTTTATCGACGACCTGCCTGACTGCCTTATCTGCAATAACCACATCATCTTGGATGACACCAAACTTGTTGCCCCAGTAATCTTCCCTACTGACCCCACTGCTTTCCAATCCAACATCCACAAACTTGCATAATGAACATGGACCTCATCAACCAAAGTCTGCTGTCCTCAGCTTCGATCTTCTCACTACCTTACACCAGTACACCCTGCAAGACTGCGGACCCCTAATTAAAATCACAGACATCCAGAAAGACCTTGGTGTGCTCATCGACCAAAAACTCACTGTCTCAGCACATTGACCTCATTACCAGACAAGGGTACCGGATACTTGCTATCATCGAACTCCTTTTCTCGTTTTGACAAGGATACTTTCTTTATGCTGTACCGCAGCATCCTCAAGTAAGCTAATTCTGCTTGGTGAATTCGATTTGCATCGGACCATGATAAACAGGAGAGGCTCCAGAGAAGAGCTACAAAACAAGTTCATTCGATTCGTCCCCTTTCCTACACTGAACGCCCTAAAGCCCTCCGACTCCCCACCCTTGAATACAGCAGAATCCGAGGTGACCTCATCTTTACCGACAACCACCTTCACTCTCCTTCAAACACAAATAATCCTCTCTTTGTCCTCAACAACCCACAAACTAGAAACAACAGGCTCAAGATCTTTCAATTCTGCTGCACCTCCAAGAACCATGAGCTCTCCCTTCCTTACCGTATATGTAGCACCAGGAACCGTCTGCCAAGGGACATCGTCACCACACCAAACACCAATACCTTCAACACCAAACTTGATACCTCCCTGCCGATAATCACCCCTCAGTTTGTGTACAAAAACTGATGATTTCTTCCCCACTTTCTCCCAGCATCAAAAGCTGCAAGCTTTCTGCTGGTGTTTTCGATGCCAATTCAATGACAAATACTGAAGTATTATATCAGTGGGAGTATGGAAAATTTCCCTATTTAAGTATGAATGGCAACAAAGGGTTGAGCAGGGTATAAAACTTTCTTGTAAATGCTGGAAAACGGCATTTGACAGCCGATTTTAAAGAGCCAAACTTTACTATGCTAGATGTCCCATTGAGCTGACTGATGTGAAGCTGCGAGCAGACTTACAGCAGATAGTGGCTGATGAACCCCGGTCAAGGGTAGAGTGAGAGGTTGCCCAGCTATCCAGCTATTCACACATAAGTACTTGTTCTTTATTTTACTGATTACTACGAGCACTACGAGTAATGGAAACACCTGATGATCCTATGAATGTTTATTATCCGTTCATACCATATCCGAATCAACACATTCCTTTTTAGTCAGGTTGCCAGTACATGGTTTTTTATTGGAACTTGCAATAAGGTATAACAAATGTTTTTTATTGGAAATTCACCTTCTACATGCCCCTACTCAGATTGTGCGGGGTGCCCACCTGGCACTTTTGGGGACATTTTTAAATGAAGGTCAAAGATCAAAATCATTTGCCAAAAGTCGTTTTTTTTTGCTTTAACTTCTTAACTGTTGATGGAGTCCACAAACTTGCGTATTTTCAGGCAGGGCCTGAGGGAAACTGATTTTGCCATGTTCTTGAGATGGTTTTGGCCTGCTCGTTTGTTACTTTTAGATGTCTCGGCGCAATGTCTGTCACTGATCTCTGTTTTTTCCTGTTTTGTTCGGCATAATGATTGCTGGGTTTGCATATCCTCTTTTTTTTTTTCTTTGCTCCTGTTAACACTGGACAGGTGTCAGTAGACCTATGATAATTACTATTATAGAACGAAAAACAAGACTGAAACAGAAGGAAAGATCCTATTCAATTTTTGCATAAGTTTTATGTCTTACTCCAAATTCGTCATTTTGTGTCAAATTAACGGAAAATAGGACATTTAGTATTAGTGTGTAGCATTCCTGACTACACACCTTTGCTGTTACTGTAGATGGACATACTTAGGCTTTTCTGAAAGGTGGTGATGTATTCTTTCCAACAATGTTAATCACAATTGTTTATCTTAAATAGGGTCCGTCCTATGCCCACTGACAGGTGTTGTCATAATGGCATAGCGGCAAAAGAGTATGCTAATTGCATATTTCAAAGAGCTTGTGTGAGCTACCTAATTTTCCTATATGAACATACTTTGGCTCTTCTGAAAGGTGTTGATGTATTCTTTCCAACAATGTGCATCTTAAATAGAGACCGTCCTAAGTCCATAGAAAGACCTTGCCGTAATGTGTAGTGGCGAAAGAGTATTGTGATTTTCAATTTCAAAGTGCTCGTATGAGCGATCTAATTTCCCTAGAAGGACATACTTAGGCTCTTCTGAAAGGTGGCGATGTATTTTTTCTAGTAATGCTAATTACAATTGTGTATTTTAATTAGATAGCTCATAAGAGTGCTTTGAAATCAATAATCACTATACTCTTTCGCCACTATGTCATTACGACAACACCTTTCAATTGGCGTAGGATGGTCATTATTTGAGATGACCAACATTAATTAGCATTTCTGGAAAGAATACATCACCACCTTTCAGAAGAGCCTAAGTATGTCCATCTTGGAAAATTAGATCGTACGAGCACTTTGAAATCAAAAATCACCATACTCTATAGCCGCTACACCATTATGACTACACCTTTCATTGAGTGTAGGACGGTCCTATTTATGATACACAATTGCGATTAGCATTGCTGGAACGAATACATCACCACCTTTTAGAAGAGCCTAAGTCTCTCCATCTAGGATAATGAGATAGCTCATACGAGCACTTTGAAATCGAAAAGCACCATACTCTTTTGCCGCTACACTATTATGGCACCTCGATGGGCGTAGGACGGTCCCTACTTAAAATACACAATTATGATTAGCATTGTTGGAAAGAATACATCACCACCTTTCAGAAGAGCCTAAGTAGCTCCATTTAGTGTAATTAGATAGCTCGAAAGAGCACTTTTTCATAGAAAATTACCATACTTTGTCGCCGCTATGCCATTACAACAACACCTTTCAATGGGCATAGGACAGTCCCTATTTAAGATACTCAATTGTAATTAACAATGCTGGAAAGAATACATCACCACCTTTAAGAAGAGCCTAAGTATGTCCATCTAGGGTAATTAGGTAGCTCATAAGAGCACTTTGAAATTAAAAATCACCATACTCTTTCGCCACTATGCCATTACAACAAATTCTTTCAATAGGCTTAGGGTAGTCCCTATTTAAGATACCCCATTGTAATTAGCATTGCTGGAACGAATGCATCACCATCTTTCAGAAGAACCTAAGTATGTCCATCTAAGAAAATTACATAGCTCATACGAGCACTTTGAAATCAAAGCTCACCATACTCTTTCGCCGCTATGCCATTATGCCACCTAAATGGGCGTAGGACAGTCCCTATTTAAAATACACAATCAACATTAGCATTATTGGAAAGAATCCGTCACCACCTTTCAGAAGAGCCTAAATATCTCCATTTGGTGTGATTAGATAGGTAACAGCACAGGTAAGTAGTCAGGAATGCAGTACACTGTAATACTAAATGTACTATTTTCCGTTGATTTGGTATAAATGACAAATTTGGACCACAAAGGTTAACGTCATGCAACAATTGAATAGGACATGTCCTTAAGAAAATTTAATTCTTTTCCAGACTTGTATTCTGTGATTTTAGATCTGATCAACGGTCAAAAATTAAAGCAAAAAAACCTTTTTTGGGCCAACAATTTTGACCTGATATTGATTTTTTTTAATTCCCCAAAGATGCCAGATGGGCACCCTGTACAATCTGACTATGAGCATGTAAGGCCAACGTGCAGCAAAAAAACATGAGTTGTGCTTCACTGCAAGGTTGGGCCAATCTGCCACTTGACTATTTGGCATAACGAGGCACTGACGAGGCTTCTGACGAGGCATCCGAGCCTTTCGGGATGGTTTGAAGCCCAGTTGTTTAAACGCATCGTCTGTTTGTGTTATTATCTGAATACTGAATTCCCTACTATCAGTTGTTTAATTGTCAATTATATTAGCACTTGTTTCGGAATGTCAGGTTTCAGACGCCCTGGGATTTAATTGTATAACTAACCAGACTGGAATATTGATAATTATATGAATTGTCGCGGCGTGCTAGTTCACTTAATTGTGCTAACATGATGAACCAGTAGGAGCGTGGAAAAGGAAGTGCAATCTCGTTTCACTCATTTGCAACATTGTTCATTTGACGCTAATTAGCGTAACTGTAGGTAGTTATTAATATCTGGATTCTCACAATGGTATACCATTACTCGGAACTTCTCGTGAACTGTACTTGGATTAATGAAATACAACTCTTGTCAGATTTATTTCTCGGTACAGTACCATGAAATAGCATTTTATTTCTCGGTGTAGAATCGTGAAATCACCTTTTATTTCTCGGCACAATACCGTGAAATAGCCAATACTGTGAAATAGCCACACCGTTTTTCTTTTGTTACTTTAACATGTTTGCAGCAATTACTATTTTTGTTAGCTGGTTAACTTAAAACTACATTTTACAACCGAATTTAAAATACAGTGTGTGTGTAAAATTCATGCAATGATATTCATTCGGGCCTCACAGACCTCACACAAAAAATTACAAGTTTAAATACGAGGGTTTCGAAAACAAGTCCAAAGTTTAACAAAAAACAGGATTTTAAAAGATAAAATTAGTATTTACTTATTTTAAAAGGACATTCCTCCCAGTGCCATTTTTCTCGATCCTCCACTCAAGTACGGCCCCAAAGTTTTATTTACTTACCGTTAGTCAATCCATAGCTAAAAAACCGTTTTAAAATGTGGCGTCTACGAGATTTTCTGTTGAACATTGTTAACTTTATTTACTGCATCCCGCACGTATATGATCCTTTGTGCGCCTACAATAACCATGACGTTTCACTGCTTCCGGTTGTGACGACACAGTTTTTGCGTCAATGCTGTCACGTAACCTGCAATTCGTCGACTACGTCAGACGTCATTCCGGATTGTTCACGAGAAGACGATGGTGGAAGTGACGTTTTAGTATCACTACGCCATATCTCGCGACGGCAGCGCACAGACACATGCCTGTGCGTGGCTGTTATAAGGCAGGCCGGGTGTTGCTTTAAATTATTGGCTTAAATCGTTTATTTAATGCTCTATGCCCAAACCTTAATCTTTGAGCTTCTGTAGCTGCCCAGCAAGTGATGTCCTTGCTCACATCCCAGCAGACATTGCCATCTGTCTCTCACTATCCTTTTGGACGGTGGGCAGGGAAAGTATATTAGAATAGATAAAAACTAGTTTTATCTTTAAAATTCTGTTTTACTTCCATCTGAAAATACTTCCCTTTAGTTATCGGCTTACTTTGTCCAACAGAAGGCAGGTCAAGCCAAACCAACTGCTACCAGCACAGATAACACATGTAACTTTACGTCACATAGTACATCGGTACACACCTGAAGTGAAGCTTCATTCGTTCTTCCATGGTATATTACTTCTTGCCCACACAACTGCCAGCCATGACGTGGGGCTTTCGTGTTAACCCCTCCACCAGACCCACTTATGTTTTGCAAATAATGGCTGATGGCTTGTTGGGCCAAGAACAAGTCAACACAATTTTGTCGAAAGGCACCCCTTACCAATGCTCTCCGTTCATGAGCTTGCACAGGTGGGGAAAGGTCCATGCAACTCTGGGCGACATCCAGTGCCATAACTAACGGGAACTCAAGGGACTCAATGAGTCCCCTGACAAAATAAAGTGGGGCAAAAACGCAATAAAAAGTAGTGTGTGGGGGCAACAAATTCCTTGATCGTTTTCTAGTGGGGGGCAACAAATTACCGTGAAAGGAGATAAAAGATTTCATATTTCCTCACATTTACAATACCTTCCTACTTATATTACAAAGCAAACAAGTCCAACTGAAACCAAAAATGGGAAACCTGATGACTTATCAGTCCGGAATGGTTGCACGGATTTGCTGCTGCCCCCCCCCCCCC
>JAHWFP010161813.1:39924-52356 GCA_023313725.1 Lithobius niger | reverse complement strand
GGCATCCGAAAACAGGAGTAATTCCGGCACCGGTTCGTGGATAGGTATTCCTCTTTCCAGGTTGTCCTTCACCGTCCACCACTCTAAGCTCTTTCTCGGGAGGTCTTGGAGCCGGATGACATCCTTCCAGTTGTGCCTTGGTTGCCACGCCGTCTTCCGAAACCAATGAATCGGTTTTACCCGCCAGTGGCTAGCGGGACCAGTCTGGCGTTGGAGTCCAACAGTCCAATGAGTGACGCCAACTCCTTCGCTGTCGCTGTGGTCCTCTTGTTGAAAGCGGTCACCGACGTCTTTGTCTTCAGAATCCTCTCTTGTGCGGGCCGTATCAACATCGTTACAGTATCGAACTCCGCACCCAGAAACACAAAGTTGGAGCTCGGAGCAGGTCTCGACTTCTTGAGGTTTATTCCAAGTCCCAAATGTAAGAACAGGGAGCTGCACATTTCCCACTGTCTTGTCAGAAGACCCCTGTCTTTGTGTCGTACCAGCCAATCGTCCAAGTAAGCATGAGCTTTGATGTGATGCAGATGTAAATAAGCTAAGACTGGTTTCAACATCCGGGT
The DNA here is from genome assembly GCA_023313725.1 of Lithobius niger. Taxonomy (NCBI): domain Eukaryota; kingdom Metazoa; phylum Arthropoda; class Chilopoda; order Lithobiomorpha; family Lithobiidae; genus Lithobius; species Lithobius niger. Next base: position 51,793 of record JAHWFP010161813.1, on the reverse strand, counting down.
AAACACGTACGGAGCCGTTGCTAGCCCGAATGGAATAGAGGTGAACTGGAACGATTTCTGACCTGCTACGAGGCGGAACATGTGTCGAACTGAAGGACGGAGGGGAATGTGCAGATATGCATCCTCTAGGTCGATGGAAATGGTCAACTCTTCGTGTTGGAGTGAGTCCCGAATGGAGTCTATCGATTTCATTTGGAAATGTTCCTTCACTAGGTGCCGGTGGAGACTCCGCAGGTTGAAAATAACTCTTGATCCTCCTCCCTTCTTTGGGATCACCCTCGCTGGACTCCAGAATCCTGGATCGTGAGGTGCTTCTTCCATTGCCCCTTTCTTCACCAGTGCGTCGACTTCTTGGATGAGTTCTGGGGTTCCGGAACACTCTACCAGCCAGTCTGGTGGGCAGTCGGTAGTCGCTGGCCTGGTAATGAACAGCGGTGAGTATCCCTCTTCCAGGGTCTGGATGACGAAGGGGTCCGCCGCAATCTTCTTCCAGTTGTCTAGGTGTCGGGTCAGCCTTCCCCCCACCTGACGGTGAATGGGGGGGGGGCGCCCTGTCCATGGCCAGTCACTGTCGCGGTGGTCTTCTGCCCCTCCCGCGGAAGGATCCTCGGCCACGCTGGTAATTCCCTGGTCCCTTTCCGCGTGACGAAGAGGGGTGGTTGTCACGAAAGGGCGACCGGTCTCGCGGTTTGTCTGTGGACTTCTTGCCGCTCCCTTTTCCCCCGTACGGTTCGTTCCAGTGTCCGGATGCCGGTTGGTGAATCCTGGTATAAAGCGTTTTGCCCTTTGAGCTCCCACGGCTCATGCTTGTGGCAGCCTGGGTGGGTCGCACCTTCTCTCTGAGCTCGGGAGCTAACTCGAGTAGTTGTCCATTAAATAAATCTCCCGAACCATGCACTGGCAAAAGTCGCAACTTGCCCGCTACGTCCGCCGGGATGCCTGTCGCAGAATCGAGAAGGGCGTCCCGTCGACGAAAGACATTGTTCAAAAGTAGGCGGCATTGCCAATTGAAGCTGTCCTTGTGGAAGGATGACGCCCGTTTGAGAAGGTGCATGCACTCCCTAATCGTCTTATTCTCCCTGAGTTCTGGGTTGGCCAGTGCCATTGCCTTCAAAGCTGCCGTCGATGATGAGTAGATCAACTCTGCCTGTGAGCTTGCCCTCATGCTGGCCCTCAACATAATATCGTCTTCCTCGAACTGTTGGGTGGGAGTCTTAATGAACGACGGGTTCTTCAGGATAGAGTCCAGCTCGACGCTACACTGTTCCGTCACATATTCGGCTTCCTTGAATGTCCGAAACCTCTTTTTATTCGGGGCACCTCTTCCCACAGACTTGAAGAACATACGCGATTTTTTCGGGTCATGCGGTGGCAGGGGTTTAGAAGATGAGACCGGCAGTTCGTTCTTCCTTGTTAACGACTCCGCGTTGAGCAGTTGCCTGAACATCACTGCTGATTGAGGCAGATGGGAGGGTTGCTGTTTGCGAATACCCTCATTCGCTAACGTATCCATGGGGGGGGGTCCTCAGGGTCCTCCACCGGCGGCGGCCCCTCCTTGATGAAACGAGTATGTCTCAAATGCTTGAGTGCAACCTCCGTGAAGTCCGCCCAAGGGATATACCCCGGTCCCTCATTGAACGGGTCATCTTTGTTGCCCCCTTCTGATTCTTCGTCACTATCAGGTGGGCTGTCGTCCTCCCCAGTTTTCCTCCTTTTAGTCGCTCCCCCGTCGTCTCCTAACTCGGCTTCCCCTTTCCGCTTCCTTGAGCCACCGTCCCCTCCTGAACTAGGTGGGGGAGGGACCCCCTCACTTGTTGTTGAAAGTACTGCACTCTTTGGATGTGCTGCTGCCAAAAATCGTGCCGACGACGACTGTCCTTCAAGCGGCGACACATGGCGACTGATCGGTGACACGCGGCGACGGAGCGGCGAACACTCGGCCGCTGGGTGACGACTGAGCGGCGACTGGGCGGCGACACACTTTAGGCGACTCCTTCACGTCCTCACACGGCGGCAACAACGTGGACATGGCCGGCGACAACTTGGCGACATGTGGCGACTTGACGCCTGCCGCGCTTGTCGCCATGAACGAACTCATCATGTCCAGTAGTTTCGTAATTTTGTCCTCACTGGACGTTACTACTCCTACATTTTTAATAGATTTTCCACTGGAGCTTTTCCTGCTCCCCTCAAACGAACCGCTGTTCCCAACACCGGGAGCGGCCGCTGGAGTACTCTTATTCGCCGACCTGTGACTGGACGGTCTAGTCGATTTTCCTGCCTTCGTCGAGCTCTTCACTAGGTCGGAACGACCTCCAGACTTGGAGTGGGACACGTCAGTCTCCTCCGACCTTTCCCGCTCGACACGTGGCGCCACCTGGCGCTGCGGCGACTGCACAAAGGACGGCGACACGATGTCCCTCGTACCACTGTGGATTGGCACTGTAGTCAGTCCTAAACAGGCTAGATCCGAAAAATGTCTCGATCCCTTGGTTCCCAACATCTCCACCGGTTTTTCTTCTTCTTTTTGTAAGAACGGTTTAAACATGTGGATCATATTCGCCATAAACACCCCAAACTTTTTGTCGATTCCCGACACAGCCGAATCCACTTTGTCTGTGATCCGTTGTTCGAGTCGTGTTGCCTTAGCGTCGAAAATCACGTTGGCCGTGGTCTGCATCGAAGCTAGTAGTTCCTCGTTAGAAAAAGGCACAATTCCTACCTGATCCGTTTCGCAATCCGTAGGATCAAATTTTGACTGTTCATCCTGCACCACCACGCTTTCATGGATCGCTGCGAACGCGTTTTCATTGTTCGCCGCCATCTTTGTTTCCTCGTCGTGTTGGGTAAAAACTAACGGCATCTCGGGGTTTTTGCTCATCTCAGCTAGCCTTTCATCCACCGACACTGCTGCTGCTGCCCTGGCCCTCTGATCTACTTTTTGGTCCGATTTTTTCCACGTGTGTAGAATATCTTTCACCGTAGATCGATGGTGTAGATCGCACAGTTCACAAACTTTAGTGACGAAATTACACGGCCTGCAATCGCGACACAACGGATGAAAATCCCTCGACTGTTTCTTGCACGAACACTTGTTGAACGTTCCCGAATTAAGTCTCTCACGAAGCAGGTCTTTAGCCTCCTCCACTGTGGCCATTTTGCTGCCCAAAAAAGTCGATAAATCCTATCCAATCGTCAAAACAAAAGTAGCGATGTTACAGCACGTCCTCTCTCAATGGCGTGCTCAAAATGTGATGAAGGGACCAAACAAGATGGCGGCCTCCTGGATAGGAGTAGCAGCGCGCCAGGCGGGAGTGGAGAGAAAGTTTTGGTACAAGCTAAAAAAGGGGGTTTTTTAGTTGATAAATGAGCAGCGATAGCGTAAAATGGCGATTTTAAGCATAATTACTGAACGTAAGTATTTGCAGGTAGTAAGAAACGAGATCTTCGACATTTTCTGGGAACTGACCAGTAAAGTGGGAATGGCTGGCTACTGCAGAACTGGTGAATTCTAGCAGATTCATTTCTAGATTCTTGGTTTTACCCGAAAAATGAAATGAATTTTTTTGTTTAAGAATTTTCCCCTCTCCCCATTGTTTTTTTTTTAAGTAAGAGTCCCATCGTTTTTGGGATCCCAGGTCCTGCTGTGCTGTGAGTAAATCATGGCTACAGCCCTTTATCATGGTTACATTATCGCCATGCTCACTGTTCAGCTTGGGTTATGATGAATCACTGAAGCTATTCATATGCTTTCAACTATCTGCAGTGCTTGCTGTGTTCCTTCACCGTCACCTGATTCTCTTAAGATATTTTTATAATTTAGAAAATAGTACCCAGAAACATTTCCCTTGTAAAACGAAGCAGAATTATGCAAAATTTCAAAAACAAAGATATATATATCTTGGCGAATTTTCGATAATCAATTTTCCAACATTTTTCAAAAATTCGTCAAAGCATTGTTATATCTTTGTTTTTTTATTTTGCGTAATTGTGTTTCGTTTTACAATGTTTGGTATATTTCAAAGTAAGCACCTGAACCTTTTTAAACAGTTCCTTATGCAAGTCGTACTTCAATTGCTACTTTTCCCATATTAATTTTCTTTTCTCTCCACCACTTCTGAATCTAGGCTACTTAAAACAAATCCTTAATAAATTCACAATGTTCAAATCAGTTTTCATAAGTTATTCTTTCGTTACCATATTTGCCCAGTTAGAAGCGCCAGGCGCTTGGCAAATTTGAGTGGAGAACGCTTCTACATGGAGATAAAAAAATGTCACTAGTGCATACCTTAATACCAGCTGCTGTTGGCCTTCCAAAAAATTTATTATCTTGTAATCCAAGGTAAAATACAAGCTATTTTGCCTTTTAGTACTGCATTAATACTGTACTACCTTAATACTGCATACATGGTACGTAAATAATCAGCAGTGCACGCTGCTTATTCGTGAAAAACGCCATTGCTATAGTGAACGCTAAAGCAGCTTATCGGTTACACGCTCCACGCACTCTTCTCACATCATAATCATCATCCGTGCAGGAACAGGAAATTGGACCAGAACGGAGTAAGCGATCAATGAAGCGATCATGGAGGAAGAATGACGCCACGCTCAAACTCAGAACGAAATTGGCTGCTATTAATTAAAAGTTGATTTGAAATTACGACGTTACAGTTAAAACTGAAATCTTGAAGCGATATATTAAATGATTTGAAAACACTTACATCATCTCCAAGAATGTTCCAACGACAGGTCACATAAATTTTCGAGAAAAAAAAACACTGTTCCTCTTCTTCAGAAGACTACACCACAGCAGAGAATGTTCGTTCGTTCGAGCAGAGCCTCCTTAGGGGGCTCTGGTTCGAGGTGATATTAAGTGTTTTCAAATCATTTAATATGTCTGACTATTATCACTGTCTACCCCGCTTGCCGGTTTTTGCATCTTGAAGCGAGCTACAAGATTTCATAAATTATTACACGATATGCATTGCGAAAAGTGAGAAAATTACAATTTCTAACTCGGTTTTTACGTGATTTGTATCACTGCTGCTGCTGATTTCGGTAGGTGAACGTTTAGGCTTTAGGCTTTAGGTTTAGTGAAAAGGGCCTTTTTTTTTTAACATGCCAAAAAAATACCGTATAAACTGCAGGCCCTATTTCATTTTTTTTTTTTATTATTTTGCGTATTTTATGTAGGCGCTTATAAATGGGGCAAAAGTAATAAAAAGTGCCAACATTTCGCATGGTGGGCACTTCTAACTGGGTAAATACGGTATTAATATAGGAACTGTGTATTGCCAGTTTGATCGTCACTGCTAATTTCGTCTGCATTGTGTATAATGTTAACTTATTACTCACCCCCATAACTAAAACCGGCTGCCCCTCCTCCACCTCCGTAGCCATAATCGTAGCCACCACCACCATATTCATCATCTGAATCACCACCAGCTTGTCTGCCGTAGTCATGTCTCCTAGCTGCAAGAAAATAAACAAAAGTCATGTAAGGGACAAATTATTTGCCTGAACAGGAACAAGTTGCATTCCAAGTATCACACTTTGCATTCCAGAGGCAACAAGCAGCTCTTTGGAGGAAAAAATATCACGACAAAACTAAATTTTTCAAAACTTTTGAACCTCACGAGATAAAGACAGGTGGGTCGCATGGATTTTAATAGTTTTGTTTGCATTTTCATTTTTCACTCCATAGACTTTTTTTCCATATTTTGGAAATTTGACTTCTCACATAAAGCTGAAGCTCCGTTCAAAAATTAGTATACTAACTAAATGGTTCGTTAGGCACATTAAATAAATAAGACAGTTAGTTCTGTGGCATCGAGCCTTAAAAATAGAAGCAGAAAGGCAGGTTTATATATATATATATTTTTTTTTTTTATTGTTAATTTTTAATCATTTCAAGTTTGGCGCTATTATTAGCTTTTTCACTGAACCTCCACGGCCATAAACACTTTGCAAGCGTCAATAAAATAAATTGTAATAAATAACTGAGCGGTCTACGAACATAAAAAATTAATGATATAATAATTATTAAAGCCACTCATTGTCCGCGGCCAAAAATCAAAAAATCCGCGCCGAAAATGTAACTTTTTCGGCGGAATTCCGCGGCAACCATTCATTATATGGGTTTCAACGACTTTCATCGTCAATAAAATTAAGTTTCCACGACATTCCGTGCCCCCCACCCCCCCCCTTTAAAAAAAAAATTGTTTTTTTTTTTTTTAGCTTAGTCTACATCTACGCCTACTTCATACTTGTCGTGGTAGAGACTTACAAGTTTCCACAATTGGACTATATCAATAATTTTTGCAAGAATAAATATTTCGTTAGTGCCTCACTCCATTGGTGACGAAAAAAAACGAACTCGCTCCATGACGGACGACAATTTTTAACTCCCTGCTTAAAAGGTTACCAAACCTATAAATTTGGTAAAAAAACGTGCGATTTTGGGGAAATAATTGATTTCCGCGAGAAATGTTCTTTTCCGCGATCGTCGGTGGAAACTTTAATGACCCCAAACATAGCAATAATGTCGTACCACTGAAAATAAACTTCATCAGAAGCTTAATTTAAGATCCGCGATTTTTGGGTAATCGTGGAATCGCCTATTATGAGCTACTCTAATAATTATACAGTAAAACCTCGGTTATCTGAACTAATTGGGACCGAAGGGTGTTCGGATAATCAAAAATCCGGATAATCCAGTTCATATGGAAAATGAAAGAGGGTAACTTATTTTCTTTATTTAGTTTTAGTGTTTGTGAACTATGCTTGATTGTATAAGAGTACTGAAGCTAAAAATGTTGACTCCAGGAACATAAATAAAGCAAAGTCAATGCGTATTCCTTCTCTAAAAAACGGCAAATTTCTGAAAATTTTCTAATAATGGGTGTTCGGATAATCAGGGTGTTTGGATAATCGGGGTTTGGATAATCGAGGTTCAACTATTGTAAAGAGAAATAAATATTCGGGACCGTCGTATTATGTTTTCATACCTAAAAAAAAGAAAGTGTAGTTTGACTACGGTACTGAAAGTACTAATGAAAATGTTAAATTTGCTGTAATTTTGAAAACCTTGGAATGGTAAAATCCAATGCTTATTTTTACTACCTCCGAAATCTTTTATAATGTCTTATAAGCGTGCAAGTAGTTTACAACATTTTATTTCCTCAGTATTGATCGTCGATAGCACACTCGCCATCCATTGTGGGCCAGCGGGATGCAAGCAACGCGCGAGTGCTAACTAACAGTAATGGCCTTGACTTGTTTTGCATGATGTCACAAGATAACTGGAACAAATGGATTCATAGGGCAAGTGCCATAACAGAACCAATCAGGGCTCACAATACTGTAGACGTTGCAAAAATGGAAAGCTACTAAGGTCTACACACACTCTAGTGTGTCGTGCCAAGTTAGGCAACAAACATCACATCAATTCAATTGTCGAGGTTGTAAACCATTGTAGCGCGACGCCATAGCGTCAGTGTCTTATATCCTGGAGCACAGTTAGGCACATTTCAGGTACTTGGGGAAAATTAATAATGCGGCACAAAAGCTTAAATTATGTTGAAATCAAGAGCCATGACCCACCTGACAAAAATTAAGTCGTGTAAGAATGCCAGCAAAGCTGCTTTCAATGCAAAAACTGACCATCAATAACGTTGAAAACGTGTTACTACCTAGCTAGCTAGTCCGCTCATCCCCATGTTAAATCCCATTGGGTGATTATTCACTGATACCGAGATAACAGGAAGGCTTCCAGCTATGGAATTGGAGGAATGGATGCAGTACATACAAACTGCGTACGTTTTATGGTTTGGAGCCTGGGGGAGTAATGGGGATGGCATGGGAGGGCGCTTAAGTACGAAAATATTTATATGCATTGTTCGTATTGTCGGCATCGTCTCTTATTGGACGGCCAAAGTTCGGACAATGAGAACGTGTATACTGGCGTGCATGCCTAGACATACATTAGTGTATCATGACAAATCTAAACAAAGTTGCCAAAGAAATTGTATTCAAATCCAATTCACTAAAAATAAACCAACTGTAAAAACAAAACAAAATAAACAAAGCCAAAAACTGGTAACAGGCCACTAAGTTGAGTGTGATTCGGCCCTTCAAAGGAGTTTTATCAACATACCAAATCTAACTAAATAAAATAAATTACAACAAAATAAAAAAACAAAACCAAAAACCTATAAAGTGGTGACTAAGTTGAGAATGATTTGGCCTATAGGCAAAAGGTAGTAGCAAATTATTGAAAACCAATTTCTTGTTGACATGGCATTTTATTACACATCTGCACGGTAGTGGAGTTGAGTCAATAATCACTTTAAAAAAAAGGAGTGATATCATATCAAAAACCAAAACTGGTAAAGGGACCGCCAAGTTCCGAATGGTTCAGCCCTTCAAAACTAGTGATATCAACACACCAAAACATTCGCCAACTTAATTACACCGAATAATACTACCGAAAGTAGCAATGTTCTAGTTTTCATTTAACTTTCGAACTTTTAAGCAGTGCGATTAACTTAACAAATGTTTTGGTGTGTTGATATCACTCCTTTGAAAGCCCGAACCATTCGGAATTTGGCGGCCCCTTTTACCAGTTTTGGTTTTTGATATAAGGAACTTAGAAGTAAAGTTAATACATGAAATGGTCGTCTGCTACTGTGAGAGTTATCCATACAATTTTGAACAGGTTCGTTTACAACACTCATTCTCACAAAAAGTGTGTATTGGGTGTGTATATTCTTTTTGTGAGAATTAATGTTTTAAACGAAATTCAAAGAATTAAAGTCCTCCGAGGGCAGATGGATGAAGTTTGTGTTACGAATGGTTTCCCCTTCCCACCAATTGGCACATTGTAACCTATGTCACTCTGTATATTTACTACTATGGTAATATATGCAAACTTGCGTCACTTCCATTCCTAGGGCCCCCCCCCCCCCCCCCGTCAAAGATCCTGGAAGTTCGTAATGTTCGCTGAAGACCGACGAAAGGATAAAAACTTGAGAAGACTTTGCCGTCGCCGCCGGTGCATTGGTGGCAGAAAAGTCAAAGCCTGCTGGTTAACCAGTCATGAAAGGACAGAGACACCAGACGAGCTGCGACTCATTTCAAGAATTCCGGTGCATGTAATGTTTGTTCCATCTTGAAGAAAAGACGAACTTGCAGAGACAGATGACTTCAAAAAGCTGTGGCTTGGCGTAGCTTTAACTGCTGACAAACCTCTTGGTGTGGAAGATTGAAGGAGGAGGAGTTCCCAGAAGTTGGTGGAATGACCACCAATGAAGCGGACATCCACCAAGCTTTGTTTGCAGTAGATGAGCTAGAAACAGAAGATGTGGTCTTCTTTCTTGAAATCTGATCCAGACGCTCATGTGATTTGTGTTGCATGATTCAAATCTTGACCCATTTTCCTATTTCAGTGCCCATGCACACCGTGCAAGACCGAGAGAAATAATCGCATGAGTGATGCCGGTGACAGTAAGGATGGGGGTTGAGATGATAGCAGCAACTTGCAGATGCCCAAGGGAAAAGGCACGAAGCAGGCAGGGGCACGGGAACCAGGGCCATTTGGAAACAGTGGAAGACTTGACAAAGGCGGTGAACAAACGCTTGCTTTTATTGGTCTTCGGCGGCACGCTGAGAAGATGTTCTTGAAACAGCCGTGGAACTTCATGTAAGCTTTACATCATTCAGCCAGCAGCTTCCTCATAGTAGACGTCAAAGACTCCTTTCTCGGTGCAGATGAGCTAACGTCAACGGTTGCTTTCGTTTCCGGTAGTTCAGCGCCTTTCGGTCGAAAGAAGCGCCTTCGCTTCCGGTTAGATAGCTATCACTCACTCCCAGTAGGCGAATGACTTTCAGTCATAAGTCTTTTCGCTTCCGGTTGAGATGCCTTTCGTTAGCGAAAACCGGCAATCGGCATTGCAATCCTTTACAACAAATGGGCAGACCAGATCAAACAAGCAGTAGAGATCAGTGGTGTCTGAAGCACGTGCTTTCAAAATTGTTTAGTCCATAAGATGTAGCGACCATTTCCTAGTGTATGAAACTTTCCTAAGAAGAAGACCGACAATTTCACCGAAAATTTAAAGAACTCAACAGTGTTCTCCTATTGTGGTATTGTGTTTTTGATTGTTCATATGCCTCTCGTTTCAGAGTGGAAACAACTTCCAGCCAGCTGAAAACTTTCATTTCCGGTGAGATGCCATCAGTTCATCAGAGAGAAAACGAGCACAAGTCTGACCCAGACGAGAACTACAGGAAAAAACGATGGCTTTTGCACGCTCTATGCGTTTATATTAGGGCTCGGCCGATGCAGATATATTGGGATCGGTATCGCACCAGTACCAGCTGTTTTGGTCAAATATCGGTTTTTGCGATATCTTTGCCAAAAGTTGTCCGTTTTTGATGTTCCAAAACAGGTTCCAAAAAAACGCACGTTACTGCAAGATGCTTGCTCATAGAGATTTGAGATTCAAAATTTTTCATCAAATTTTGTTTCTGAATATGTAAGCAACATTAACTTTACTGAAAGTAAAGCATTGAAGTATCGGCATCGGTATCGTGATGTAGTATCGGATCGGACCGTATCGGTATCGGATCGGTCAAAGTTGGTATCGGCCGAGCCTTAGTTTATATACTATTAAGGAGAGGAGTGTGCATGTGCACTTCGAGTTGAGGAGCTGGCAGGAGTTTGGTTGTTTTAATCATGCATTTGAGAATAAGAATGCTAAATTTACAGGTGATCCATATTCCGTAGCAATAGAAACAAAGATTTAAGGGGATGAAAAATTTTGTTAAAATGATTGAAGCTATGCCACCGTTTGCCTAACAGTAATCTCTTACTACTACGTGCATACGTTTATTATTACGGATGTAAGTGACGAACGATAACAATTGCTACATTATTCAGTCACGGAAAAACTTCGGGATTTCCTAGAGACTATTTTGTAAAGGGTAGATGTAAGTTTTGACTACAAGTTGAATTTTGTTCTTGTCACGCTCTAACTCCCATTTTTGAAACAGTGGGATATCCTACAGAGGTAGTGAACATTACTGATATACTTACTTGACATGCTCAGATCTTTAGTTTGAGCCGTTTCATGACTGCATTTTGGGCATGGTATTGGTTGATTTTTCTCGTATTTAAACCCTTTCCGCCGAACATGATCTTCACAGTAACATATCTGTAACCACACAAAACCAACACCAACACAATGAAGCTCGAGTTTCTACCAAAATAATCACATCAACTTTCCTAATATTAAATGTCTTTTAACAATTTTGAATAGTTTTTGGCATTTTGAAGCCATCCATAATGAGCATCGGTGAAAAACATCGTATTTTAAATTTCACTAGAAAAGTTAGCAAAAAAAAATCCATAAAATTGTATTCAAGGGTTGCTGGCATTCTCCGACATCCAGTCCTTAATTGAGAAAGATATGTATGTGTTCTCAAAGCAATGTTTTGACAATCCTCTTCCTGCAAAATATTCTGAATGGATACAGCATCTTTGTGGGCATTAACAGGTTATACTGGCCAGAATTCTAAGGCTGCTAATTTAACCACTGTCCACGGCTAAGTGGAGCTCGGACTGCAGGTCCAGAAATTTTTCTCAGTACGGTATTTTGCGAATTTTCGATAGGCCTAATAGTCCGAGTGGTGATAATTTCGGTCTCTCCTATCTTCTTCAGGCTTCCTTTCTTGTGCTTGCTTCTGTTTTACATTGCCATGAGTGCGAGTGTTTTTGAAAACACGTGAGAAAAATGCAAGGTGGGCTTCAAATTTCACTGCACTGCAACAAGATTTCACATAAGCACGCACTTTTCGGAGCAATTTGTGG
>JAHWFP010161813.1:852-31103 GCA_023313725.1 Lithobius niger | reverse complement strand
CCTCTATGCGACAACAACCACCCCCCCCATGCTCCTGTGCCCCCCCCCCCCTCCCCATTCTTCCTGACGTGGACAATCTTCAGGAACTAGCAACAAACGGCGCCCATGGAATAACTATACATTGCTATGCATAATCACTATTCACCACCAGATGGCAGCAACAGCGGCCTACCAAATAATGACGTTAGATGTATTTGGATACCTTGTGGCAGCTTTATAGTGCGTGGTGTTACACGCTACAAAAAATTTAGAAAGAATACTTGCTTACAAAAATTGTGGAATTGCTTACAACTTATTCTGGAACAGAGACAATGATTTATCACAACATTCTGAGGGAACAAATCGTCATTTTCTGCATGCAGTGGCGTGCCCAGGAAAATGTTTCAGTCTCGGAGAGTGCTGTCAGCTCCTGCAGGAGAATCCGGGTCAAACCCCAGAAGCTAAAGCAGTTTGTCTAAAGCATCACAGTTGTACAGACACTTTTTTCATTATGTTGTTCCCTTTTCACACAGTTACAGTATTTAGGAAATAAAATTACTTATATGCACAAATTTTCAAAAGCTGGAGCAAATGCTTCAGTGGGCTGTTGGTACGGCTGCAACAGCGTGTCTGTAGGGTACAGTGTTAGCATGAATCACGATTTTGGTCTTGGAATTGTGTTCAGGGTTTGTGCTACTTCCCATGGCTACATTCACAACTGCTGAGCTGTAAGTAGGATTTAAGTGCAATTTTAGAAAGAAGGGAAGAACTTCTGCAAAATTTTCAGTCTAACTTTGCGACTGAGAATGTTTGCCAACACGTCATTTTAGCGACCCATTTTAGGTGTTTGCTAAGTATGTTGTGGACAAGGAAGCAATTACACGACTCGACATTAGCCTCACTCAATTTTGGAATGAAAATTTGATCAACTTTGGCATTTAAAATTGAGTAATTATTTAACTACTTACCACCATAGCTAAACCTGTGGTGTAAACTCCTGGATGTTTTATTACGCAGTCTCCCGATTTCATCATACATTTTGTTTTGCCTACAAGTAAAAGAGATACATTAAGTAGTGCATTGGTAAAACATGACATTCTAATGGCTTCAGTTTCTTTGAGGACTCAAGTTAACTTCAAGAAGGGCGTTCACCGACCAAGAAACAGTCCGTTCCACAATTTTATTAAAACTGGTTTCAATTAATCGAGCTATTAAAGCCTACAAACTTGAGAGCATCATCAATTGCTGCAATTATTTAACAGACAAGTAAATATTATGAATGGGAATTAACTTAACAGCTTTCTCTTCTATGAAAAATAGCCAATTAAGAAGTTTTTGCCTATGCCTTACGAGTATTTGGTGTGAACACACTTATTTTGCAAGTATCTTTTTATTTGCAATTATAATAACAAGTTAGATGCTGATTAACTGACTACGTTGGTCAATGTGTAGAAATTGTTTTCCAGTTTTTAGGATATAACTTTAAATGGTTTGAGCTAGTAGCTTTTCCTTTATACCACTGGAAAACTCTTGCCGGGGCGATAAATTTGGTATATTTGAACGTCAAAAATCGGTCAAAAATTGGCGAAGTTATCATATTTTCACCAGATTCGAGTTTTTCGAGTATGGATTCAAGCAACGAGCCGAGTTCGAGTACACGTTGCATATTCGGGTCGGTTCGAATATTTCAAGTATTGCGCATCCCTACTTATGATTCTAGGTAGCAGCCTTTTAACCCCTCAACTTCTCAGCCTACAGCATACTTTTAATGCCTCTTTTCTCAACCCGTACCCTAAAACGATTCTTTGTATACATAAATCCATCATCTAATTCCAAATTAGTGCAACCTGTTGCGCTTGGGATGGTTGTTCCGTCTTGTTCTTAATATGGGCTAGGTGAGTTGTTTTGAATTGAAATGCATTGACTGGGCGCCGGATTTCATGGAAGTACAAGTTTCATGACGAAACCTAGGAAGGCCCGTCTACGAAGTTCTGCTGAGAGCTAAGAGGTAACATTCTCTGGTAACTGAGATGTACGAGAGTTTCAAAATTCAGTATATACGTACATAACGTTTTTCCCAGTTCTCTTCGTTCTGCCGTCATGGCCTAAATTGTAGTGTAGCAGAAGTTTAACTGGATGTCTGAATAAGGTGACAGACTCACTAGATATTTTTCAAGTGAATCACCGAAAATTCGGTCATAGTGTAAGGGTGATTGAAGAACTTTGTACGTTTTAGTTTGCGTATTCGAAATGGAGAATACTGTATGTAAATGTTTGAAAAACTAAAGTGTGCATTTTAAGATATACGGGCTAATTTTAGGTGAATCAAAATTAAGCAATGACAAGCACTTTGGATGACATTCGAAAATGTTAGACAAAAGGAGTACATTCGAGTATTGTACCAGATGGATCGGGCTTGGATTACCTTGGGATTTTTTTTTAAAGGCCGATTGGCTCATTTTACATGGTACAATTCAAATTATAAAGAAACACTGTTACACTTTACCTAACAATCCTTCAAACCACGTGTGGTTTAGGGCGAATTTTCGACAGTTTGTATTTTGGTTTTCCAAAATCTCCTGTCTTCGTCAGGCCGATTCGTCTACGAACTTTTTCCAAACTTTTGCCGACATGTTGTTGGTGGCGTGAAATTTGAACCCGGCCTGACGAAAACAGGAGATTTTGGAAAACCAAAATACAAACTGTCGAAAATTCGCCCTAACCACATGTGGTTTGAAGGGCTGTTTGTTAAAGTGTAACAGTGTTTCTTTATACCTTGGGTTTTTGACACGTAACGAAATGGAAAGCTTTTTAACCAGAAAACAACACTCAACCTGACGTGTCATCATTGCATTGAAACTCATACATGTGACGTGACATATAGCACAATAAAAAGTACAATAAGGAGCTCAATAAAGAGCAAAATAAGAAGCTTATTGTAGCCTACGCACTTTGTTATTTATACACACTGAGCTATATACACATTTTTTCCTGAAACTGATTTATATTAGGCCCTTTTGTACAAATTTTTCATATTAACGCCTAATCTCAAATAATAAATACCAGCAGCTTCATGCTTCAACAGCTTTGAAGGTGATGTTAAGTCTCTTCCTGCTGTCTTCCTACGGCAACTTGGGACCATGTTTTCTTCTGGTTTGCATCAATTTTCGAATTTTGACCTCACGTAACGGTGTAGCCCCCTCTATTTGTTAGTCTGTCCATTCCATCTTCGCAACAAGCGGTCGCCCAAATCGTTCCTTGTCAAAAACTTTATTGCGGGTGTGGCAGGTGTCTGTATATTTATAAGGAAATGTTGTTCACAGAGGTGTATCTCATTCGCCATGGCTACAAACAGTTGAGGTACTTATCCCTAGCAGTATTAGAGACTGTCAATGTCTGAGTGTCTTCCTACTCGATACTGTGTCCAGTGTTTTTGTGATGAACTGCAATGCAGTTTTCATCTTTCCCACTTCTGGTGTCCGCCATATGATGCCTAACACGGTTTTGCACACCTTTCCTAGTCTCATCATGTACACAGTGTAACAGTCACCACAAGGTATCCTATGCACTGCTTCTTAGTATTTGTAATCTTCCACAGGGCTTCCTCTTCAACATGCAATTCCCCACACCCCCTTTTTGGTGCTTCATTCCTCCACGATTCTTCATAATATATGATTTCAGACATTCACCACTGTACAACGAAAGAACATTTCAATCTTTCTCTTTGACGAACTTGCTGACATTTCTCACTCTCACTGCAAAAGTAGGTAACCTCCATTTCTTTCACAGCGCTTTTTTCACCTCGTAGTTCTTCCTCTAGCCATTGCTTCGTTCATCAGACTGTTTAGCAGGCCTGGGGATATCCTATGGTCTACTACTCATTTTCTGTCTCAAGTTGCCACCTCCCAATCTCGTCAGTCATAGAATTTCTCTCTAGCCGCATAAATTCATTTCTAGCTATTTGCCCGTAATTATCCCTTTGGGAATCACGAGGAGTATGGGATACCACTTCCAGACACAGTAGGTGTTACATAGGGACAAATCATCATGCTACCACCAGAGCTTCTCTCGAGCTGCACATGTAGAATGGAATCCGTCACGTAATTCCTCTACAGTAAACTTCAGCTCTTCACGCTACAAATTCAAGAGCTCCAGACCCCTGAAACTTTGCTATTCTTTAGAATCGTCAAAATGCCATCGACAAATCGCTTCCAATCAGAGGCTTGTTTTTCCCTCAGCAAATACTGGTCGAAGTGCTGCATCACCAACTCAGCAACGATGGGAGAGCAGGTATATGCCAATGACGTCCCACTAATTTGCCTGAAAGTGCTTCCATCAAAATCCAAGCAAATCGATGCAAGGAGTACCTTCACCTTTTAGGAGAACAATTAGCTCTCTCCCACACACATTGCTGTATACCACGCATCTTTGCAGACTCCGTGAACATCGAAAGGAATAGCTTACGTGAGAGACTCTGGAAAAGGTTCTCAACGTCAAATGAGAAGAGCATCTCATCCTCAGCAATCCTCACCTTATGAAGACTCTCCGGTACGTTTCAATAGGCCGGGACTAGGCAACTTTCCAGTCCAGTCGTTGACCAGGGCCCCCTGGGAAAGTTGCTCAAGGCTCTTCTTCTTAAGTAGGTTGGTAGACTGAAACGTATGGGAGGGCTGGTATTTATTGTTGAGAAAGTGCGTTAATATGGAGAACTATGCAATTGAATTGAACTCTCAAAGTTATAATCGTCATTTCGATATTTTTTTATTAGGCTCTGTTGAAGCAACAAAACACAGCACAAATTTGCCTATGTCAAACACCATAATAATGCAAATGGAAAGCACTAATTTAATTGCATTTTATAGGCCTTTCACGGGTTACTGGATGTAGTACACATTATGCATACAGGCAACAGCAAAATAGCCATAAATAATTCATGGGATTAGTATACGATAGCTCTTCATCAACAGGATTAGTAGACTGACACAGGTAAATTGTAAAAGGCTCAACCGAGGTTAGAAGGATACTACCAGGAGCGTACAGGTCCGTAGGACGTAGGGGTATCCATGCTGTATTGCTTCATATTTCATCTCTTATAACAAGGCCATCTGGGATAGGAGCTGAGGGTTTTGTTTCCTGGATCCAGACTAATTGATTCAGCATCGAATCTTACTTAACTAAAACAACGTTACAAGTCGTCAACTTTCTAGCAAGCATGTGAACTGGCACACGCAGAGTCAGGATGTGTAACACACGATTTTAACCCCAAGCAGTATTGGCTTAAGCAAGCCATCTGCTTCACCCTCGTGAAACGCTATTGCATGCGGAGGGGTGCATTCCTGGACTAATTGTAGTGCGGTTAGCATTTTTTTTTTAACCTATCTATGGCGTTTAAAGCTATTCAGCGTAGTCTAGTCTTAATGTAGGTCATCCCCGAAAACAGTTATGACGAGACGTTCCACATTTGGTCGCTTGGGTTAACGACACAGAACAAGAGGTAGCACATGGGGTAATGATATCATAGGCACTCCGTCGAGCCTATGGAATATCCTTTATATCGCTCCTGACAAGATTAACACTACTCTTAAATCTTCTGCCAAGTTAGATAAATACTTAATTCTTACCACAATGTCCACACATGGGTAACCTCTGTACGGACAAACAGAAGTAACAGAACGCTCTATTTTTCTGTTTTCTGAAAAATAAAAAATAGTTTAGGATAGCCTGAAGGTAAAGGAAAGAAGGAAAAAAGCGAATTAAAAAAAAAAAAAAAAAGAGGGAAAATGAACATAAAAGACTGTACGTACTTTTTACATTTATCACATTCCTGCAAGTAGAAAGGAAGAACACATTGTTGTAAGTATAAGAACAAATTAGTCTTTAATTCACATTTTTTTCGTAAAAAAAAAGTGCTGTGCTTCTTACCATGTTAGCATTACAAGGGTTGTCTGCTATGTTTTTATCCTTCGAGTTCCTTATTTCTTTTTGACGTACCCTTTGCTTTTCAGCCTTTTTTCTTTGACCTGTTTTCTTTTTCGGCATTTTATTTTAATCGTCGGGACGTGTAGAAGAGATTCAGTACTTTTGTAATTAAAAATAAACTTTTAAGACATGGGCCCACTGAAACAGCTGCCGCACATGTAGTTATGAACGAAATCACATTCGGTGAAATATTGCCTGAAGTATACAATCTAGCGCAGTCTTAATATCTAAATATAATATATTTGCAATAAACAATGTGTGAAAGAATGTTTTTTTGCTCGAAATCTAATACAATAATTCATTTATGAAGATAACAACAATTACAAAAATTATTTATTTGAAAAATGTGTGTGTTGATCATTACTTTTTCCGGGATTTTAGGATGACGTAATAGGATTTGCCACAATGCGAATTTCTATACGCATGCGCAATGCAGCATAAACAACTTTAACGAAAGACTTTACAAACTAATCTCTGAAACGTCCTTACACGCGTCGAATGTTTACGCCATCTTGCTATTCAGTAATGGGTTAATGTTTCGTTTGTACGGTAACTAAATTATTAAAAAATACGACTAGCATATTTAAATTACAAACATTTAAACAAATTTTAAACTAAAGGCTGCAAATGACGATAATTTTAAGCTATTTACAACAATTTAATACTTTAGGTTGGCTTTTAATGGCGGCAATCCGTAGAAAACGATTGTGCACTCTACAGATTAAAGTCTTATTTAATTGTCTTTCGGCGGAACCATTTCATAATCGCGAGTATGGCGAAGACTGGGCGGTTTCCGTCCAGAGTAAGAAGTTTTGTAGTAGTTTGAAAGAAAAGATGGGGCTGCTGCCTTTAGAATTTACGGATTGTCTTACGGACAGTCCGTATTTCCGGGAGAACTTACACGCTCACGAAAAAGAGTTGGAACGTACTAGCCACAGCATCAAAGTTCTCATCAAGGAGGTGAAAGATCTATTGTCGGCGGCGAAACGTAAGTATAATCTTTTTAGTGTAATTTCACTTCACTGCACAATTTAGATCACGAGGTCGTACTTTTTTGACACGGCTGAAAAAAAGATCTGCGCGATCGCGTTTGATATTTGCGTTTTTATTATGTTTTATCGCCTGTTACTGGTGACGTAAAAGTAGTCATGGTACTTGGATCAATTTAACGCAGGGGAAAAGTTTTTGAAAGTTTTGTTGTTGATTCAGCAACAAGTGGTTGATGGAGTAAATAAGCTTGCCTGCGCACGTTGATTTTGACGTTGTTGTTTTATTTCATTTTTACCTCGTTTTACTCAGTTGTTGATCACGTGGCGATCATATTTGGATAGTAGTACAACATTATTAATTTACGGTTAGCGTATCCTGACTGTTTAGTCTTGTTGCTTTTAACAAATTACGAAACATTAATGTTATGTAATTTTATTAGTAAGAATTTGAGTTAAATTTGAGATATTATTGCTGGCTAGTGGTTTGGGGGTGGGGTCAAGTACTGTTGATTTGCCGCCGATGGTTTAACATGTATAGTCCCTGTGGGTTTAATTTTCCCTGCCCAGGATGTATGGTCCTGGCGGAATTATAACTGTTTCAAGTTACACAGATAGCGTTCCGTTCCCGGGATCGCGTTGCTGCGGGTTTGGATCCCGGTGAACGCAAATCAGGTTTTAACTTAGCATTCACATGTTTGTGCTTAGTTATCGTTTTTACCCATCGCCTATTAATTTTACAAGACATATAGGCCTACTCGTGTGTTGTGTTTTGTCGTGTTATTCTTGTCTTAGCTAGAATTTCACCGAGCGGGGCGCGGATTTCACCTACGAACGGCTTCGGCGAACTCTAGTTCGGATGGTCTAAAACTTATGCAAGGTTCGCCTGGACATAATTTAGGCCTAGTTTTCGGAATTCACCGGAACTAACCCGGAACCCGAACGATATCGTATAGCGGCAGTTTTCAATTTGGTGCAGTACGTTTGAAACGCTGAAGGAGAGACTCCTTGCTTTCTGGTTGTAAATTTCGAGTTCGGTATTGTTATTGGAGCTATGAGAAACTGTGAAAGTTATTTTTGTTGGTATCATGGACCTATATATAATACCATCACAGTACGTGTTGATATCAGATTCACCATGAGGTCTTCTTGCATTTCGCCTGGTTCACCTGACGTCTGATGACTACCTAATCTCACGTGCTGTCTTTGGAATCGTGTATTTTGAAACCTTAATGTGATCGTGATCGACGTCTAATCGGTTCAAGTGCACGTTTAAGCAGTTAAAGGGTCGATTTAACCCCGTGAGAATAAAGCCAACACCTGGCCACAGCCTAGGAAGTTGGGCATAATGTTGAAAGCTCACGAAAAGTGTCTAGAAAAGAAAAGTTATTTATCCACGTACGCCTACGTGATGTGAACCCAGTTAAGACGGACGTTTCGCTTGGGGAGTCGTGTGGTTGATTAGAATTTTCTTTAAAAAAAAACTTCAAGGCTAGTTAACAGCTTGATTACTGTGCTAGGAAAAAATTAACAAGAAAACAAATTTCCGGTTTTCCCAAGCTTGAGCAACATCTTCCGTAAATTCCCGTTTTTTTAGGCCGTGTTAGGGTGGACGAAACACACGTGTTAGCATCCTTATTTTTTTTTCTTCAAATTATTGAATTTTGACTTTTTCGTAGGCTATAGCCGTTGAACTGTTGTTTCGAGAGCTATCCAAGGTTGGAAATAATCATGAGTGTTTTAAAATAATCGAGTTAATCAGATTATTTTCGTTATAATCAAGATAATTATGATTATAATGAGAATTTAATAAGGGGTACAACAATCATTATGACGTAGACCTAGTTCAAGTTGCTAGCATGAGCAACTTGCTAGCATGACTTGCTTGGTACTGCTAAAATTCCAACACCTGTTCTATTACATATTAAAGGTGTAAAACGTTATATGAACGTTCACACTGCACTAACTATTAATTATACACAGTGGCTCCTTCCACGTCCACCGTGGCTCAGTTTGCTTCCTTTCATGTCTCGTTGCTGATAGGTCGCACGTTTTGGGGACAGCTTAAAGGCGGGTTGCCACCAACCCTTCCCAACTGTCACTCGCCATTTGACGAGTGGAACTCAACAATTGGCGACTAGGAATATAGCCTTACTCGCCAAAACAGCGACTAGCTACAGAGCATGCCACTAAAAAAGCGGTATCTCTGGAACCGTATAAGTTAGAAACAAACGGTTTGCGGCGTTATGGTCTGATTTATAAGGGCTATTTAACTGGACTTTCTGCATTAATACTGGAGTTTAAGATAAGTTGCACAATTTTGTTAATGCATAAATTAGAGAACCTTGCATCATACAAGACGTATCTGGTATGTTGCGAGTAGAAATTGTGAAATGGCGAGTGCTTTGTAAGGTCTACTGGCCAAGTGGCGACTGCTACTAGATTGACATTTGGAAAGGTTGGTTGCCACCAAGTGAAAGTGTGCAGCATCTAGCTAAATTGAAGACACTTTTAATTACATTTAACACTTTAGTTTTTAAAAATAATATAATTACATTTTACACGTTAAACACCTATTTTTGTCTTTAACTGGGAAAAAGTAGTTTATCCCGGGGCGGTAAAAACCTGGTAAATACCTGTAAAAACCACCCCTGGTAAATACCACGCCAACCCTGGCCAGCAGTGGTAAGCAACGCCAAAGCTAGGCCTACTGGTAACTTGTTAACCATTTCCTCACAACACATCACTTTTAAATGTGTGGGTTGTTGGTTCCTATTTTTGTACTAGCATGGTCTAGTATACTATCATACTACGTGATAGTAAGAAAAGAATTGAATTTATCCATTTATTTATCGGGGGGGCCCGGCGGTTCCATTGTACTTTATTAACAGTTTTGTGTCAACCTGGTCCATGATTGTAATTAGGTGTAATTCAGTTTTAATGAAGTGAGATTATAATCACTTGATCATAATCATAACACACCTGAGCTATCCAACAGTGCTAAAGACTGTAGCTGTAACTTGAGACTTACAGCTACAGCCAAAAAGAAAAACAAAAATTACCAAAGAATATAGCCTAGCAAGAGTCCTGTGTGTTTATTTTGTTAGTTTATCGGTACCAGATTTTCTGATTTATCACGAAATTCAATACCCAGCTCTCAAATATTCTCATTGTAAAGAAATGTGGGGCCCGTGCTTTTATGACATCATGCAAGGTGGGACGGGGACAGCCCTCTCCACTTACCGTTTGGTGAAAGAAAATCAGCGAGTTGGTGACTTTAATTTAGTCCTACTCGCCAAAACGGTGACTAGCAATAGAGAATGACACTTAAACAGGGATATCTCTAGAACTGTACAGGCTGGAAACAAGCGGTTTACAGCGTTGTGCTCAAAATCATATAAGGGTTGTACAATAGTACTAGGGTAAAGGAAAATTTTACAACTCCATAAATGCATAAATTAGAAAAACAATGCATTGTGCAAGATGATTTAGATATGTAAGTTATAGAGTGAAAATAGTGAAATGGTGAGTGCTTTAGGTCTACTGGCAAAGTGGTGACTGCCACTGGATTGACATTCGAATGGGTTGGGCGGGAAATAGGCTATGCTGAGTGACAAGTTTCAGGCAACAGGAGGAGGAGGGTGCTGTGCTCCCACTTCTTCGGTACAAAAAGGGGGTGGGAGGGACTACGTTTGTCTACAATTCGGCTTGCTCCATGATGACCACAAACCACTTCAATTTCCAGTACAATTTTAATGTGACTGATTCGCCCTGTCACCGACACCAACCCTTCCGAATGTTAATCCAGTAGTAGTCGCCGCTTGGCCAGTAGACCTTTCAAAGCACTCGCCACACACCAAATACGTCTTGTATGATGAAAGGTTTCTCTAATTTATGCATTAACAAAATTGTGTAATTTTCTTAAACTCCAGTATTAATGCAGAAAATCCAGTTATATAGCCCTTATAAATCTGAGCATGCCGCCGCAAACCGTTCGTCTCTAACTTATACGGTTCCAGAGATACCCCTTTTTTAGTGACATGCTCTGTAGCTAGTCGCCAATTTGGCGAGTAAGGCTAAATTCCAAGTCGCCAACTGTTGATTTCCACTCGCCAAATGGCGAGTGGTGACCGACATTGGGAAGGGTTGACCGACACCAACTAATTCTAACTGCAACTAAACAGTAGCTTACTGTTCTGGTGAGAGCGAGAATGATCTGCCTTGACACAAATTAAGCCTAACGACGAACTAATTATATTTTTGTATGGGAGAATAGTCGCACGACTGACATTTCTTTTTATTTACATATTTTTTTTAATTCATTTAAATTGCGTGTGGTTTCAAGCAACAGCGCTCTAAAATGAGCAGTATTCTCCAGGAAGGGTTTGCAATGGAAGCAACACTACTAAATTGGGTAGCTGCGATTATTTGAATTTGGTGCATCACTAAAGGGGAAAACTGTCTTTTCAAGTATAGTTTCTTCCACATTATGTTTTCAGAAAACTGATTGAATGACGACTCGTTTCCTTGCACTAAGAGTGCAAAAACATGTGGATATCACACTTGTAGACTCTACAAAGTTACTGTTAGAGTTTACGTATTTTTTATACTCTTAGTGAAGAAAACGAGGTGTCATACAGTCAGTTTTCTGAAAGCATAATGTGGAACAAAGTATAGTATTTGTTTCTCCCGTTTTTACGCTGAAGGCATTTTAAAAAGATACGTGCTTTCCTGTCTGGCGGAGTTTTACAACACTAGTTCATACTTACATGTAAATGTTGCAAACGCTTTTATTTTTATGCTTTTCTGTGCTAGATGGTTTTAATACATTCACTTTGTAAATGTTGCAAAGCTACACATGCAGGATGTGCACAAATAAGGAGCGTTTAGTCCTATGTCCTTTGAACCGAGATATGAAGCGAGTGGCTGATCATGTAGATATTTATAAGCGATGAATTAAGTTTGGTATTGGTAGATAACCAAATCACAAAATGGAAGTCTTTCACAGTTCAACAAATTATTTCTTTATACGTTCAAAAATATCTTTTACTGTAAATTTTAGCATTCTTATTCTCAAGAATTGTTTTTCCTTAGAGATTTTGAGTTAAGATCCAGCCAGCTCAATAACCCAAGTGCGCATGCGTGCTTCCATTCTATAAAAGCGGCAAGTGGCGACAGGTTCTCACTTTCAATTCTCTAGCTGTTGTTCGCTCAACGTGCTCACCTTTTTTTCCTCGCATCCTTTCGTCGATTGAAAATCAACTCCCTGCCTTTCGCTAAGTTGTCTCACTGTTGCTTCGAAAGTTGCTTCCTCCGGGAAAGATAACTTCTCTTTAAATCTTGCCCATCGACTTTCATTGTAAAGTTTAATCCCACCCATCACTCCACTTCAAGTCTGCCATGTTCTCCGTCCATCTCCCGCCCACCGACCGTGATCACCGATCATCTGTCTGTCGTCCCCGCCCAGCCTGGCCTTCTATTCAAGCGAATGTTACCTTTCTTCTCTCGGCCTTGGCTTCCCATCGTCCTCTAGCAGCCCTTTCGTCAGCCTCAATCAAGAGACTATCTGCACCACCACCTCGTCTCTGCCCTTATGCGGCCTGACATTGATTTCTCTGCCCGATAGCCGGGCTCTTCTGGCTGGTGTCCAGGAGCGTGAATGAAACCTACTTCAACTGAAGGAAAGAATCGAGCACAGCACCTCATGCCAACCAGGAACCATCAATTCCTCGTCCGTTCACCTGCTCTTTCCGCCCCTTCCACTATTCCTCCCGTATCGCCCAATGGCGTCTTCGAGTCCACTATTCCTCCCGTATCGCCCAATGGCGTCTTCGAGTTCATGTAACGACTCTCCCTTTACCCTTGTCACTCATCACCTCGTTGAGCTACACTCGCCCATCGTTGGAGCACACACAACTGCACCGTGACCAACCAAGGCCTTCCAGTTATCATGGACTTCCCAGCCTCCAAGCCGGACCGCATCTGCTCACATCAAAACCGCATTAGCGACAGCCACCACGAAAGGGGGATCTTCTGTTTTTTGTCCTCCTACGCCTGATCATCAAAACCCATCCTGTACGGTCCATCCAGCAAATAAAATCACATTCACGCAGGTGTTTTCACCATTTTTTGGCCTCCATCTTCAACTCCGGATTCTTCCTCGGCAAGCCCCTTTTCATCACGATCAAACAAGTTCATCCATCATCGTCTAAAGGCTCAAGATTACACGCCCTTTATCACCTCGACAGCTGCAAGACCCTACCAGAAGCGACGCACGTATAAGCCTTCCTCGGTTCCCTTACGGGAACTACTACTACAAGCGTCATCACTTTCCGCCTTCCTTTCCGGAACGATCCAAGTCGTCCGTCTTTTTGTCAGCCGCGCCTTTCACCCTTTTTTTTGCCCCAGTCTTCCGCAACCAACGACAGCCACTTCATCGACAAACAAGCTCGATTTTCGTTGACGGGTGGCCTCGCTTCCTCGGCCCGATTCTCCCCAGTTTGGCCTCCTGGTGTTTTAAGGAATAGAAAAACCGCATCATCACACCAAGTCTTCTGTAACCGTCCCAGTCCATCGTCAGATGCTCTGCAAAATCAAGTTGGCGAGACTATCATTCAAACCGTCTGTCAGCTTTTGTTGCCGAACACGGATCAGCCCGCCCTCATTCATCAATCTCCATTCTGCTCATTACGCACCCCATTGAGTACACACTTCTTCGCCTCTTGAAAAATCAAGTGATGAAATCCACCATCTGTCGCTCCAACGTCGCGTTGTTTTCCAAAAAAACCTTTCGTCACCAGTCAAGGGTTTTCCCTGACCACTTCCCATCACATCGTCGTTCAAACCCACACTCTGACAACGTCTTTTTCGCAAAAGGCTTCAACAGCGCTGCAGGAACATCAACGCCTCCTGGCATAAGTCGTTTCAACTAGTCTCCTTCCCACAATTCCTTGCAAACAACCTCTTGCCATGCACCAATCAAAATTACTGGAAGGTCACCATCACCAGTCAACATCAAAACAAGATTCAAACAAATTCTCACAATGGCAAATGTCGTGATGGTCTGTCCCAGACCCACGAGGATTTGCCCTCACCAGTGTTCTGGCGTCTCTCTTCCCGCCGCTCCAGAGAAATGCAAGTGTGCCACCATAATGTGTGGCAAGCCACACCAAGTTTGTCAAAAACATCGAACTTGTCATTACTTCAGGAATTTCTGTGCAAGCTGCCTCTCCATAAGCAGACCAAACTGGGACAAGATCACTGAAATGTAACGTCGATTCAGGCTCAGGTCAGAACAGAGGAAGCAGAAAAAACAACTGGGCAAACTTGAAAGGCGCTGGGAACATTCCCTCAATTCCGGGAAAATCACCATCAAATTCTTCACTCGGTATCCCCACGCAAGAAAAACCAAGCCCGTTCTCATGGCATCATACACCAACTTCTCCGTCACAAATGTCATCTCGGTTGGAAAAGAAATCACTTTTCGTTTCTCGTTCACCATCAGTTTAATCTTGCTGGCATTCAGCCTCAGCAACGCCTCAACCTGTGTCGTTAGTACAAAAGGCTGAACAGAACGAAAGGCCTGGAAACAAAAAACAAGACAAACCTTCCCGTCTCTCCAACCATCAAAACTGACTAACCCAGTATGTCAATCATTCCTGCTGATCAGTAAAAAGATTCGAAACCGGAGCAACCACTGCCTTTACCTTCGGCATCAATCAGTCTTGATTCAAGAATCCACCGTTCACGGAATCATATTAGTTTGCAACTATCGAACATCAATTCCTCCCCAACAGGCCTCTTTTCAGCGAAACCTTCTCCTTTCGGCCTTTCTCTCCAACCCGGACGTCTGGTCCCATTTTCCTCCAACACTCACCATCCGGAGATCATCGACAAAGCTGAAATCTTCAACACCAACAATGTACCTTCTTCAACAACAACTGAACAAACAAAATGAAGAAGAACCTGTCCCCAGTTCCTCAAAGCTGAACTCCATATCTTTCGGAACCAAAACAACACGCCAAACCGGCACACCCTTTGTACATCCCAAAAACTCAGTGTGTCCCTACCCAATCAGTTCACATTGATGACTTTTCAACGCCCCTCCCAGTCCAACCCTGCAACACCATGATGTTCCCCGGAACCGACCATCATTAACATTGTAACAACAGGTAACAACAGGTACTTCTAATCCTAACTAACCCCCCCTCCAAGGATGCCCCCCCACCTTCTTTTAGTCATTCACGATTTCCTGGAAGTTCTTCTAGTGCCACTTCTTTTAATTTTTCATCAGTTTTTTTCACCCTAAAAACAAACAAAAAAAGAAATTAAGTGAGAATAACGTTCTTGGGAGTCTATGACTTTGGGGGAACCAGCTGACAACCCCACCACCATTTTTTTTGACGAGCTGTAAATGCTAGAAAGAGAAAAATAACGGCCGGCTATGTTTTGTTTCTGTTGCCTAAACGAAAATATACATTACCTGTACCCACCCTACCGCCCCTCTTGAGTTACCATCATGTCATGTCGAAAGTAATAAAAGATGAGAACCTGTCACACGACGGCGCTTTTATAGGAGGGGTGCGCGCATGCGCACTTGTGTTACCGAGCTGTCTGGATCTTAACAACTCAAAATCTCTAGGAAAAAAGCATTCTGCAGGGTTAGTACACGGCCTTGAATTACTTGAAAAGCCTTAAATTTCAAAACCAAAAATTCAAGGCTTGAAAAGCCTTGAAAAATTGGATTTTTTTTGTAAGAGCCTTGAATTTTGTTAGCGTACTATGTTTGATGAAATACAGTCAATTTATGCTTTTAAAAATTCATAAATAAAAAAAATAGTTCGGTCAGCCTAAAGCTTATCTTCTGTTAACGATACGATGTACCTTCGTTCGTATTCACGTTTAAGTGCAGTATTGGAAAGGCAACTTGTCCCATGATGTGGGCAAAATAAATAACTTATGGATGTTTATTCACTTATAGAGTATAGGCTAGCAAAAAGAATGAATTTATTTTAAGGTAATTTTTAATAATTTGGTGTGCAAAACGGCCTTGAAAATGGTTTCGTCTCTTGTTTACGAACCCTGATTCTGAGACCAGGTAATGTGTATTTTCGTTTAGGGCCAATAGAAACAAAAATTAACCGGCCGTGCAGGAGAGGCATTTTTCTCTTTATCGACTATGTTAATTAATTTTGGAGATGCAGTTTGGAGTAAGCTTTTGTAGTGAACTGCTCAGAATTAAGAAATATAAAACCTTGTTTGCTACAATTTTTTTGCTGAGAATAAGGCAAAAAAAATAATGACACGAAGCTTCAGGAGCTATCAGTGTGGTAAACTATTCTGCCTAAGTAATCATCCAAGTCACGAGGAGCTTGTTTTGAAACTTTTTTTTGTGTAATATGCTATGGGACCTGTACTTTTTTGTGTTTTTTTTTCCCTTGCATTCCCACAGTAATTAGTATCCTAGACTGTTAGGCTTGCTTTCTTTCTTCTGAAGGCAATTTATAAAGTTTCATGGAAGTTGTTGAGCTGCAGCAGCAAGAGCAATACGCCCCTGTGCTCATACTTCCAACCTTCAGCATTACTGAAAGGCGTGGGAAGTTCATTACTTGACTGGCAACTTCATTTTGAGCGCTACTCGTCAAATTGGCGACTGAAGTAACACACCCCGAAGCACAAATAATAGCCATATATCTGGAACCGTGCTAGATAGAAGCAACCGGCTTGCAATGTTCAAAATTGTATGGACTAGGCTTGCTATGCAGGTACCGTAACCTCTGTGGAAAGTTTGAAAAATCCAGCAATTTAATAAACTTGAAATAGCAACAAAAGCCTAGATACTTTTTGTTAACATGGCGAGTAGATTTCATAAATTAGCGAGCTAAATGTTCAGTCTACTGGCTGCATGGCAAGTGCCTCCTAATGCTAGTCTGGTGAAGGTTGGGTACCTCCGTCTAATTTGGAAGATCTTGGAGTGCTCCTTCGTTAGGGGATCCTCTTTGTCCATGTGCAGGCGACGGGCTTTGCAATGTTGGTTTTGTGAGCAACAATGTTAATTTCTTGAAATACACGCATTTAAGAAAAGTTTTTACTGGTCAGGTAACGATATAAAATATTACTATACCAGACTGGACCAGACCGGCGTAGGCAGGATGGTGGTGGGGTATCTGGGAAACCGTTGGGTAAAGAAGCGAAAGAAATATGCCTAAGAAAGGTATTGTTGAATGTTGATGGGCTTCGTCAATGTACCCTCGCAGAAGCATTGCCTTCTTTGATTTTCACTTATAGGAGTCACAGATGGTTCTGCTGGAGTTACGTTGACGAAGCAGGTCAACATCAACAATACCATTCTTCGGCATGTTTCTTTCGCGTCTTCAGCCCTTTCAGTTCTCTGTCACGAAGATAAGGTTTGCAGGTTTTTTTTTCTGTGGAAAGTGGTTTGGGCCAAATCAGCATTTCTCACCACTAGTTCGGATGAATAAAAATCCAAGCTTGTAGCTAGCTCACACCGCAGCAATGTAGGTCATAACTTCATTTCAACAGTTTTGGCAACTAATTACCTGTACATCAAATGAACATAAAGTTGGTTCACTTCTATCTAATTCCAATGAGAAGCAATTCCATTCCAGATCAATTCGGATCGAATTCATAATCAAATTCATTCCCAACTGGGTGGAACATAAACCAGCCCCCCCCCTGGTTTTTGGTGTTCTGTAAAGCGAAAGATGCAGGGAAGACAGCAGCAACGACTTTGTCGGTGTCGGTACGTCAGTTCCCTTTTTCAACTTCGGAACAGTACCTGATAAGAGACAAACGGTTTTCATCATCAGATTCAGCGTCCAAAAATTTGTTAAAAACGGGGTAAAAAATGGAAGTGGTGGACAAGTTAGCCCATCATCTCTGGAAAGGAAAGGTACCAGATAGAGACAAACTATTGTCACTACTAGAATCAGCATCTAAAACAACAAAAAAACCGGAAGTGTGAAGCGGAAGTGGCCAACGAGTGAGCCCATCATCTGTGGAACGGTAACCTACTAGATAGCAACAAACAGTTATCACCATTAGATTCGGCTTCCAAAAATTATCTAAAATGAATAAATAATAAAAGTATATGAAGTTGGTGGAAGTGTACAGAAGATCGCTTGCGACCTGGTAGGCACTGCCTCCCCCCCACGCCCGCCTGCTTGTTTTTCCGCTCAGAAGAAATAACTTTCTTTTATTTCTTCTGGAGTAAACAAATAGTCATTAATAAACTACACTACTTACCCCCGTCTTTGTATTCAGTCAAAACTAAGAAAGCGATTAGGTCTTTATAAAGCATCAAAACGGTGGTTTTGTTATAGAATGCTGTGTGGCAATGTGACCGATAATGATTATTAATGCTAGGAGTTTTTGGTTTTACTGACTGACTGCTGTGAAAGAACAAACTAAAAATAGACGAGTATGACTGAACTGCTGCAAGCAGTTAGTGCAACGATTTTAATTGTAGTGCGATTATTAAGGCTACTTTTTAAATCGCTATAATCGCTCAATCCTATTGTTAAATAAATACGGATGAAAACCTATTTAGGTTGCCTTTTGGACTTAAACGACCTTATTGACTTAAAAAGTCAGTACTCGTCCTTTGGTTTCAAAGGTCATGAGTTCAACAATTTCCACTCAGAAGCAGTCTAGCACTGTCTGACCCGGACCGCCGGGTCTGGCTTTTTTTTTCTGACGTTCAAATAGCAATGACATTCAAATCCAAAAAGCAACGTAAATAGGTTTACAACTTTACATCCGTGTTTATTTTCTAATTCTCGTGCCCATCTGCCTTTCCGTCGTGTTTAAGCCTCTTGATGGGCAGCCTTCTTAAATGAACTTTTTTTTGAGTGGGTGGGGGGAGGGCGTCTAATTGAATGTGGGTTGCAAGATTTCGGACTTTTGGCTTCGCTATTTTCGAGACTCGTAAATCAACCTTCTAGAATTGGGTAATTTCTGTATTTCGTGACGTTTACGATACGACACGATTCAAAATATAAAAAAAAATTACCATTTGTTGCGATTTTCTTTTGAAATAATTTCTGCGAGCTTTATTTCAGATTTTTACAATATGTGCTAATAACTGAAATTCTTGGGAAAAAAAACAATTCCAAGATGTCGGCTCACACTGCAGTTACCAACAAAAACTTTAAGATGACTGAATCAACACAATATTGACTTGTTAACTGTTCTTAACTGAAAACATTAATTTGCTATTTTGATTTATTTTGTGTAGTGCGATTAACTTTCAAATTGTGGACGAGAGCTTCCACTTAGTCATTCAATGGAGTATACACTATCACATTATGTGGTCATTATCACCCTAGAAATCGACGCAAGTAATCCTGGCCTACGATTAAACACAATAACAACAGAGATAGCGTACAGTAGCTACGCTAAGGCTACAGTTAGCTATGTATCTCTGATAACTATTTCGAGATACTGTAATTTCAAAGAAATCGTGTTTCTGTGATGACGAACGATTCTTAAATAAGATACAAGGGAAGGGGGGGGGGGGGGCGGCCACCCTATCCAAGTTCCTGTGATAACCTCTCCCCCCCCAGGACAACATATTGAAATAACCCATTAGTTACGTCATAACCTAATCCTCTGGACTTAGTAACACCCATGATGTTAGTACTATTGTTGAATTCAGGAAAATTCTGGCAAACGTTTTACGGGTTGAGTCAAAACCTTTAGCACAACAAACAAGCCATGTCCTCCTTTGTTATTGAGTACAATATTTGTTAGTTAAAGGGATGGGTCGATAACCGAAACCAATGTTCGGTCCAGTGCCGGCGTCAGGACTGAATTGTTTGGGGGGCCAACAGAGGGCACACGTGGTAAAATAGTGGGCCAAGGACTTATTTTTTCAAGGCAGCCTTATTAGGCACCTTTATTACGTTTAATTCAACCTGAGCGTAATGCATGCTTGAATGCAGGCCAATTTTTCGTAAAATACACCCCATAAATGCACAAAATAAATTAAGCTACACGGATATTGCAAAGCTGCTACAAAAATAAATTGGTGAATAAAATTAAAAGCACAGTTTGTTTATTTGATTGCAAGTTTAGCCCATAAAGTTTTTTCCTTGTCTTTATCTTCTGGGGGTACCCTGGTTTGTTTGGGGGGGGGGTCAGGGCCCGCCCCTAGCGGAGTCACTGGTTTGGTCATTTTCTACGTGTAAATGATAGGAAAGCTAGCATAAAAAACGAAAATGGTTCCACAGCTAGGCCCGTCAATGATGCTGCTAATTTAAAACCGAAATCGGAACCAAAGTTAAAGACTAAAACTGACCCTCTAGTCTGGTACGTCTTCGTGCACCTGGGAGCAAGCGTAAAGATTAACGATATCACTGTCACTAGATGGAGCCACGATAGAACATAAAGAATCTACCATGGCTTTATCTAGTGACAGTAATATCGTTAATCTTTACAGCTGCTGCGTGCTTCCAGGTGCACGACGATGTCCCAAATTTTCACTCAGTGTTACAACGTAATGCGCAACGTAGCCTAATATAGATCAGTGGTAGTAGGGAAGGGACAGGAGAAACGCTGCAGCAGCGCCTCGTAGCAACTATTGACGTTGCCATGGTAACGTGATTTTAGATCTAATTTTCATTTTTTAGGCCTAATTTTTTTAACAGCAGTTTTAGTTTTGTAAGTAGCAGATTGGAAAAATTGGTTCGATCGTAAGCCTATTCATTCATGTAACAATGCAACAAGACTCTTTTAAACGAAGCTAAAATGTTTTTGTTTTTACGGCTGCGTTAACACAAATCTTTAGGATTTCAATTCGACGATGAAATGTTATTATTTAATTTAGTTACGTCGAAGAAGTCTATTAGCTATAAGGAGGCAACGATGTTTTAATTTGCCATGTTATTTAACAAACTTTTGACACTGAATCGAACGTTGCAAACAATGGTCGTCAATTTCTGGTACCGTTGTGAAGTTGAAAAAGCGACGGACGGACAAAGTCGTTGCAATAGTCTTCTCAGCCGGTACGGCTGTACAGAAGACGAAAACAGAGTCCAAACTATGCGCCAGATGGGCAACAATGCTGGGTTCCCTTAACAAGCCGACTCAAGAGACGGCCATGGCCGAGTTGGTAGAGGCGTGTGCCTCACGTTAAAGAGCTCCTTCGAGTTGCTAGTTCGGGTCCCGTCCAGGTTACCCCTACTTTTTTAAAATTGACGTAGCCCTTATAGGGTTAAGGAGGCACGCAGCTTATTTATTGTGTTAATAGAAATTTGTGTGTGCGTTCTTTTATTTACTACAAATAACTGCTAGACAGAACTCGATCTTGATGGTGCTAGATGCTGCAGACTTTCATTTGGTGGCAACCTGCATTTAACTTTTCAACTATGTGCAAGTTAGAAAGTTGTGGAGAACTGCAATGCACACTGCACAGCTACAAAACACTATTAAGTTTTGAACTGTGTGTCGTAAAATAGTGGCGTAAGTTTGGTAGTTGTAGAGACCAGTAAACTAGTGCCAATGCAGTTTTGAGCAGAACTGCACTCGAGTAACTATTTTTTTTTTGGGGGGGGGGGGGAGGTGCAATCAAGTAGTCTTACATTTTGTCATCTTCGAAAGTAATACAGTGCAGGTTTTATCACTAATACCGATTTCGCATTGGTAAATTCAAGTGGCCCTGGCCGTGCCAAGGTGGGCTAGGCACCGTTTAATTAACCAATGCGAAATCGGGCCGGCCGGGCCGGTATTTCAAGAACCGGCCAGACTCACACCAGTGGTGTGAGCCTGGCCGCGCCAGGCACGGCCAAGACCGCTTTATTAACTAACGCGAAATCAAATTAGGACGGAGCCGGCCGGTGCCGCTTAAATCAGAATGGTTTATGAATGCTGCTGCAGTGTAGCGGCAGAAAGTGTCAAGTGCCACAAACCGACACGTGGCGGTGCTGTAAATCGTGATCAGCGAGCCGTGGAATTAACCAACGCGGAAGCGAGCCGGCCCGCCCCAGTCCGGCCTGGCCGCTTGAATTTACCAATGCGAAATCGGTATTACTTTGTTGCACCGCTTTTCTAGGACACATGCTTCTAAAGGTGCCGACTTCCTTGTTGGCTTTCCTGTATAGCTCAGTGTGGCAACGTTAGTTCAAACGGGTTCATTTTCTGTGTTCTTGCCTCGTGAGACTGATTTGCTACATTTCCTCAAACCTACGTAAATGTTGCAAAAGCTGTTGAGTGGGATGCACGAAAATAGAGATAGGGTAGGCCTAAGTCCTTTAAGAAACTCGAACTTTCCATGTAGGTCTGTGGTGTCATTTTCTGCCAACAGAGTTCCTTATCAAGCAACTGTCAGTGGCAAAATATTTTGCATTTACCAGATTACTACACATTTGCCTTTTAACATAGTTTATCGTTTATGGGGAAAATATTTAAAACATACGGTAGGCTAGGGTCCAACAGTTGTTCGACAGCGGCATATAGTGGCGACAAATGGCACCAAAACGAAAACTCGAACAAATTCTTGTGTGTGTATCATAGGACCCGTACTGCGCAACGGTTCTTTTTTTTCAGTAACCATTAGTTTCAAAATAAGAGGAAACCATTTTGGAAAAAGTCGCAGGTTTGTGGATGAAAGATTGTGGCCCTCTGGCCTCACGGATACTTTGCAGGACAGATTGCCACTAGAAACAACTCCGAAGGTGGCTTTTTAACAAGCGCTTGGTGCCAAGTTACGCCACGCTCCCAGATTCGCATTGGCACGAGTTTGCTTTGGCTTGGGTTTTGTGGGTATAAAAGCCCCGAAAACTACCTGGGTGAGGAGCGCACGGAAAGGGACCTATCGTGAGGAACCATGTGAGAATCATAAAACGTTTGTAGCCGATCAGATGCCATAGAAATGAAGTTTAAAACGGCGGGGAGAGTGGATCGCTCAAGTTTGGTGCATTAAACCTGAGAAAGGAAGACAAGCAGCATGATTTCAATTAGACTTGAAAAAAAGCTTGTGTTTGCTCGGTTATTTTATGCTGCATCACCATTAAGCGGACAAGCACTAGGGTTGCTAAAGGATTTCCAGTAAAAATAAAATGCGTAATAATATAATTTTTCTGGCATCGTCCAGCAATCTTCGACGTTGTTTTCAAGTTTATTCGGTAAGAGAACGGCCCCCGGATATGCTGGTGCTCATTACATGCTCTGTTACATATCGTTTGCGGCAACCCTGTGTATTACCAATCTAGCAACGGTCGACACTTGGCCAGCAGACCTGAAAAAGCACTCGCCATTTCCTCGTTTCTACTCGCCACTTAGCCAGTACATCTTGAATTGTATTTTATCCCATAATTATTGTGTAACCGTTGTAAATCTGAGTTAACGCTGCAAACCGTTCGTCTGTAACTTGCATGGTTCTATAGAGATATCGCTTTTGGGTATCAGTTGTATGTACATCGCCGTTTTAGTGAGTTGTAAAATTCAAATCGCCATTTGTTGCTTTTCATTCGCCAAACGGCAATTGGCAACTGACTTTGGAAAGGGTTGGTTTGTGTCTCGTAAAAGATCCTAGATATTTCGTAGCAAAGTTGTCAGTTCTAACCAAGAAAACAACATTAGTTGAACAGACTTTAATTCGACTAGCTATTTCCCTTTTTTTATTCCAGTTTTTTTCAGTATTCATACGAACCCTGATGTGTAAAATACTGTACGTGGTGGTTATGTTGCTGATTAGTAAATTTTCTTAATTACCACAATATTTTTCATAAGCAGGTTTCCCAAGCACGAAACTGGATTTCATGGTTTGCCAATTTTATTGGTGAAATTGCCCAATTAGAATAAGGCCACTTGGTTACTATTTGTTGAAGTTACCTCTATTAAGAATTTCTCAGTATAATACCGGTCCTTATCACACAGGATGCATGCCTTAACAGGAAGTAGCCGGGGATCCCTTTAGCCAGCAGTTTTCTTGGTAAAATGTTCAAGAGTGCTGAAAGGTCTGCTCTGCTCACTGCAGACATAAACTTAGAATCATAGGTTGGAGTGTAATCTTTCAACATAGTTTTCTGCTCCGTTAAAATAGCAGCTCAGCGTTGAGCCCGAGTGTCATCTTTTTTTTCCCCTTTAAATGTGTGATTTGTATTATCCCACCCACTTCCTGTATTTCGTAATCGTTGAAAAGTTCTTGCAGAGTACAGGCTGTTAACGCGGATATTCTCTATTCTTTGATGCCATGTTGAAGAGAAAAACCTTTGTCGTCTTGACAACTGGTGCGGAACATGGCGGCCTAAAGCAGTACGTCATCAAACTGCTCGGTTCGGTATGGCACGGCACGGCACGCTTTATTACGTGTGAAATCTGTTTAGCTAGGTCAAGTTGGTTGTTATTCTCTCCCCCTCACATGTTCATGAACACTCCGACATTTTGCTTTTCTGTTTCTGCATGTAAGGATGTTAATCAAGTGCATTACCCCATACAAGGGGTTATACGAGCTGCCTTCAGTGCTACAAACTGGTCTACAATATGGGTGGCATGATACAACAAATTTTATCCCGATAAAATTTCTCAACTTGTCGCGATAATCGATAATATTTTGATAAAACAAATTTTGAGGCTGGAATAGCCATTTAAATTTTGAAAATTAAAAGAAAACCTCGGTTGAAGCCTACAGTGGGCCCCCCCCCCCCCCCCCAAAAAAAAAAAAATTGGCCAGTAGACATGAAAATGCGCTTGCCATTGTCCATTGGTTCCTTGCCATGTAGAAACAATTCAGCAGTTGTGCTTCTACTTAATGCTTCAACATTGTTTGCATTCAACTAACTTTCCAATCAGCTAAAGTCGCTAGCAACAGTTGGGCTGGAGAGCCCTCGTAATTCCGCACGAAACGCCACAAACCGCTTGTTTCGAGCTATAACGGTTTCCGAGATTTGTCAATTTAAGCATTGGGGTTTGCACGATAATGCGATACGATAATCAACTAAAATTTCTATCGCGATATTATCGAATTATCGTGCCACCCCTAATCTACAAAAAGAAAAATGGTATGAAAAAATTTTGTATCTGAAATTTTTCATAAACTTGATATTTTTCTCTTGTTTTCCCCGTCAATTTTTGCTTATAGCGATTTATACGATTTTAACTTTATTATTAAATCTGTAATGCACAAGCAAAAATACAGCAAGAAACGTCAGCCTTGGGTCATGTCCCATTTCGCAGAAAATAAAACTTAAGATTTTCTGCAAAACTGGAATCACCGTTTCCCGGGTTATTTTTGTTTCAAAGTACGTGTCTTGCTTGTGCTACCGCGCTCGTTGCGGCTAAACATATGACATCAGTAACCGCAACTAAACACAAATTGCTTACCCTGTAGCAGAATCAGAGCGACGCGCGACGCTACGTCGCAGTACGGCTGGCAGTGTTGCAATACGATTTATCCTGCACTTTTTTTTACTTGGTCTTCTTTTTGAGATAATTACGCCAAAAATTGACCGATTTTGACGTTCAAATACACCATTTTAACCGTTTTTTCGAGAGCTTTTGAATGGTGCTATTGTCATGACGATAGGTTTGGTCGTTCTCAAGTTGTTTAGCAAAAACAACCTACAAAGGTCTAGAAAAAAAGTTCTCGCAAGAAACTTGCTCATGAACCAAAATGGGCCTAACTCAAAATACTGCACAATGCAAAATTCCATCTTCGCACCATACCTGCAACTCGCAGACACCTCCCTCTTCCCGCAGACCGTTTTTAGTTTGTAAAAAGCTTGTCGCAGACCGGCAGAAAATATTCTGCTTCTGGGATTGCTTACAATTACGAGTGCAACTTGAACTTCTCCAATGTTGGATTTTTAAAGAATACTGTATGATTCGGTGAAACGGGGAACTACTGTTTCGCAGAACAAATCTAATCCGTTTTATTTTCTGCGATCAACGGAATAGGGAGTCTGCGAAATGAGAACTCGGCCAGCTTTGCCGTTGTCCGTTTCCTCCTGTTGCTTTTGCCAGTTTTAAAATACTTACCGGAAAAAGAGGAACCCGTTCTTTTTATGGCTGCATCTGCAGGGTGTTGTATCTTTTTTGTGGGTGGAATATCAATTTGGAGGCCTCAAAATTATCAGATTTCTTGGAGGGTTAATTAAAAAGGGTCAGGTGCCCCTCCAGGAAAAATTTCTAGCTACCTATCTTTCGACCTAGCGACAGATGCTCGAGAACATTTTTAATCTGCTAAATTCTCATTTCTAACTTACACAACTATTCGTGTGTATTTAAAGCAACCGAACATTGCAGTCAAACGAATCCAACACTGAGCTATACGAGTGCATCTGGATAGCGCTAGCAAAACTCGCGAATCGCTGTTGAATTGAAATAATAAAAAGCGGGGGTAGCGACTTCCTAGGTGCAACCGGTCTTCTGTACACTTCTGCCATTGCTGAGGCACACACGTCTACCATGCACTGCAACAGCGATCTCTTATTATATAACAAGATGTAGTAACCATCATGATTGCTGGTTAAAAGTGAGTTAACTTGTAGGCATCGTTTTAGATTTTAGGCCTAATTTTAACCTGCCGTTTTAATTTCGTAAGTAGCACCTAAAAGAGAATTTGGTTCGAGAGTAAGCCGTTCCATTTATGCAACACAGTGTCGAGACTACACATTGACGCGTCAATGAGGAATCTTTAAACAATTAGACACAGGTATGTTAAATACAACAGTCAATTGTTATTATTTCATCGAGTTACATCGTAAAAGCCTATAAGGAAGCAACACTGTTTTAATTTGTCGGTTTTTTTTTTAAGTTCACTTTACTACTGTTAAAAAATGCCACGTACAGATCCCCCGTAGCAGAATCTGTGCGAGACGCGACGATACGTCGCCGTGGACATGTTTCTGCCGTTTTGTTAATTTTTGTACGATTTTGACATTCCAATGCACCATTTCAACCGTCTCGACGAGCCTTTGAATTGGTGAAGTAGCCAGATCAAGAGGGTAAAGCACTGAACAGTTATTCATTAAAAAATAATAAACATGTGGGTAACTATATGATGAAAACTGATTAGCTGCACACAAGTTTTTTTCGACAAGTTGTGTCACAGACAGTGGCAGATGGTTCTGCTTCTTGGGACAGATCCCAGCTTCGCTGTACAGAAAACAACAAAAAAAAGCAACTGTGTTGTTTCAAACAGAGTGAAATAAACAATAATAGCGGTTTTTTTTAACATTT
Source organism: Lithobius niger (assembly GCA_023313725.1). Lineage (NCBI taxonomy): Eukaryota > Metazoa > Arthropoda > Chilopoda > Lithobiomorpha > Lithobiidae > Lithobius > Lithobius niger. Next base: position 3,960 of record JAHWFP010161813.1, on the reverse strand, counting down.
TTTGTAAAATTTGTTGCTTGGTTGCATACTTCACACTAAAAGAGTTTCCACTGTGACATATTATGGGTTTCTATTGTTCATGTAATGCTCAGGACTACTAAGCTTGTAGATCGGGTTCCCTTTTGCCTCTACTAAAAATTTGCTTAGCCCTCCAATGGAAAAACCGGTTATGTCTGAAAATATTTGTGATACGAATTTCATACTTTTAGCTCGTGAATTTTCTGCACCAAAGCTCCCTTGTCATGAAATTTCAACCATATCAGAACAAAATTACAGATGTTACCGTGTCCCAAACACACACAAACACACAAAATCCAAATTTGGTGTTTGATATTATGGCAATTAGCTTTACGTCAATGCTCTTAAGACAAGCTGCCACTTAATGCAAATGTGCCAAGTACTCGGGTGTCAATACCAGACACCATCCCCGCACCTGCATTGGCACTGGCTAATTTGGACCGTGTTTTCGCGGGTATAAAAGCTGAAAAATCCGTGTCAACTCAACAGAGAGCCTGCACACAGGGTGAAAAGTGTATGCACACTTGCACAGGGCCTTTAGCTATAAACCAAATTGAGAATCAAAACAAGGCGTAGCCGATCAGCTCACTTGAGCTGCCATAGGAAAGACACCTAAAACGGCGGGCAGAGCGTATCGATCAAGTCTGGTACGTCATACCTGCGAAGGGCAGACTAGCAGCATGAATTGTATCATTTGTTGGTCAATTACTTTTAGCGGCAACATGCCACAATACTCCGACTTACACTGATTTCACGCTTAATAATTCAACGCGTGTTTTGGCTGAACTGTACCGTACCACGCACCACGCCCTGACAACCTCGTCCATGGTCACGCACGTCTCCCGTCTAGTTTGATTTCACACTTAAAAAAATATAAGTGTGTAGCCTGCCACTGTTATGGTGTGCCCTCTTCCTGTCTCACTATAAAACTGTTCACCCTCTGGATCATTGTCACTACCTCCGTCTCTCCTTTTTACCCCGCCCCCCCCCCCCCCCCCCCCCCCCGGGGGGGCGTCTCCCAGGATGCTCGCTGTTGTTCTTGTTGTGGAAACATGAAGCGTGTTTCATAGCGCGGCTCGGTTCCTGCTGAATTTCACACGTAATAAATAAAGCGTGCCTTGCAGAGGCGTAACTTCAAAATTGGGGCCCAGAGGCGACACTGAAGTGGAGGCCCCCTCTCCCCCGCTGCATAAAAAAATTCAGTTATTGCCACACAAGGTGAGAGCCCAGTGGAGGGCCCCCTTTTACTAAAAAAATAAATGCAGTTTTGCCATACAAGGGGGTAAGCGCGCAACCACGGCCGCCTCCCCCCCCCCCCCCCTTTATAAAAAAAAATGGTTTTGCCACATAAGGCGAGATCCCAGTGGAGCCCCCTCCCTCCCTTCAAAATAAAACCATTAAGTTTTTACAACACAAGACACAACTTTTTTCACGAAACTGTAGCAACAACTTACTTTCTAATATTTTGCGGTTACAAACAAATTTTAAATTGGGACCAGTGAATGGGGCCCCCAAAATCGGTGGGCCCGGAGGCGGCTGCTTCCTCTGTCTCATTGAAGTTACGCCACTGGTGCCTTGCTACCCGTAAGGGTGCCGTTAACATTTTGATACGTGGCTAAACTTGTGCAAAATTGCGGCCCAGCACGCTTTATTTCTTACGTGTGAAATCAAATTGCACGGTTCGGCACGGCATGGCACGCTTTATTTATTGCGTGTAAAACGATATTAGGGCGGCGTTTGATGTCCCGACCTAAAGTGGCGAATCTTGTCGGGAATCATCCTACGCCTACAAACACCTTTTCCCTCCGGTTAAAATAAAAATAAAAAACAACGTACCAAATCCAAATGACACTCGAATGCCATTTGATTTGCTTTTATAATTTTAGTTTGCCGCAGTATTGAGTAACGGGTTTACAAGCGGGATCGTCTTAAAAGTAAAACCGCTATGCTGTTAGTATAGCTAGCGTAGATAACCTGTAGCCTACCGCATGTTGCGTTTTATCTCTCCGGTGTTTATTCTGATAACAGTGGGGAGACTTTTTTTTTCTTTCTTTAATAGTTGCCAAGTTGCTGCTTATCTTGTTTTGGGTAATGTGAACTGTTTGTTTTTAGCTCATACTGTGAAGGAAAAGCAGTACTTGTTGACTTGGCGTTGACTGCAAACCAATAGGTTTGGATGGTTTGTGCATCAAGCTGTGACTGACTTTTATTCGTTACATGAAAATACTTTCTACCATAAACTGTTAGTGGTGAGGGGGTCGGCGGGAAGCATCCATAATGGCACATAAATTTTGCCCATTCCCGTCATATCGTGTTACTAACAACTTTTGCAACCCCTTCCCTAGAAAAGTATGTCACAAATCGACAACCTCCCCCCCCCCCATCACCCCTAATCTGTCACCGATGAAGAGAGGCAAAATTCAGGAAAATTGTTTACTTTCTTGGTTTTAGTCTTCTGTACAGCCACAGCTTCCTAATATGTTTAAAAGGCTTAACGTTAGACATTCGACGCGTCGTTCAGTTAGCCAGCCGTCGATTCTACCACCAGTTGCGCTGCGAACACCCCAAAAATGAACTGCTCTGGCATGTGGACGGAACCATGAAATGTACGCGTGATACACGGATTTTAAACTTAAAACATTGCAGAGACACTGAATAATAAAAGTTTTAAAACATTGGCTTTATCTATACGTATCTTTGTCCACTCGACGACAAAACACAGCCTCCGGAGGTTTAATTTCATGAATTTCAAACAGAAGAAGTACCAAGGTATGCGTGCGCATTGTACTGTTAAATTACGCTACGACGTTTTCTATTCTCATAAAAAATGTGTTAAACGATCCTTTGACGTAGCTGTAAATCGTCCGAAGACTTCAATATAAATATATATTAAATGAAAAATTATATATTTATTTATTTATTTATTTTATATTTTATATTTTTATATTTTTTATAATTATATATTATATTAAATTATATATTAAATGGTAAATATATTAATGAGAAATTACCACGTTTTTGTTCGTCCCGGTAACACTAATCAGTGCTATGATTAGGGTTATTCGTTCTTCGTACCAGGGCCGTAGCTAC
>JAHWFP010161812.1:0-12685 GCA_023313725.1 Lithobius niger | reverse complement strand
CTGAATCTAATGGTGAAAAATCGTTTGTCTCTATCTGGTACCGTTCCGGAGTTTGAAAAAGGTGACGGACGGACGGACAAAGTCGTTGCTATAAAGGGCCATTCTGACAGCGCCCGGCGAACGGTACGGCAACGGTGAACGGCAACGACGGGCGGTGAACGACACCGGTAGTTGTTCTCACTACAAACGGCCTGCCGGTGGAGCTAACCGATCCCGTAGCAAACCGGATAACACAAATCCATAGTACTAACTACTAGAAAATGAAAGACAATTCGTAGAAGCATCCGCTCAAACTTTCGCACGTCCAAGTACAATTCTGTTTTTATTTTTGTTTGCAAACGCACCGTCTCATTCAAGCTCCAACCCCAAAACACGTGCCCGCACACGCCTCACAACAAAATCCATCAATGCATTATCACATCAAAACAGCATTCAAACACGCCGTCTCGAGACTCGGCAGTTATTTCCATATACAAATGTGAGCTTACCAGGCAATTAGTTAGCGATCTCCTTTTACCAGTCATCACCCCCTCCCTTTATCTTGTGCCTGATGTTGCACAACCAAAGTAGGAATATGTTTCTCTAACGACCAGCTCGTAATACGAAGCCTCAGCTAGAAAATGCAGCGCCATGTTGCTGTGACGTATGAGAGGTCAAGGCCAGGTCGTCGTCTGATTGGCTACCGTTGGCTGCTGCCGGAGACGGAGCCACGAAAGTCAAGCCTAGCTAGACCCGAACGGAACGACAACGGCGGCCGGTAGTTTGTGCCCGTGGGCTATTTTTTGATGTCACTTCCGCCGGTGCCGGACGCCGTACCGTTCGCCGGGCGCTGTCAGAATGGCCCTTAAGTCTTCCCAACCTTTTCGGCTGTACAGAAGCCTAAAAAAGTAACTAGTGTAAAGCATTTTTTATTTGCATTTGACGTTGTGACCTTTTGACCCATACGCCAATTTTCAAAACGAGTTGACCATTGCTACAGCAATTATTATTGCAAATTGAGAGCGAGTCGAAATATGGGAGAGGGGAGGGGACGGTGGGGGGGAGAGGGGGGGGGGTGCGGGTCGCACGGACGGTAAAATATAAAATCCGGCAAAAAATTAAAAAAAACTCCTCTTTTTGCCACAATGAAATTATTTTCCGCTAAACAAACCCCAAATTAAATCCTCCCCCACCAACTGATTTCTGTTTCAAAACGGAACAACAAAAAATAAAGACAATAATAAACAATCATAACAAATCCATTTTTAGTACGCATGTTTTATTGCGGTGAGTGGAATAAAATCTTGTTACGACGCATTAAGATTCATGAGTCCTATTTATATTGTCGTAGCGTCTCCGTAAACCAAAATTTACGACCCTATTCGTGCGAAAAATAGGAAAGAGTAGGCGAAAAAAAAATCGGTTATCGACACCAAACGGTGTGTCGCGGAACTACAAGTGGCCGTAAAAATGGCGCTCCAGCTAACTCCGTGTCGTAAATTGTCGCTTCGGACGAGTTATTTCGTCATGTTGACAGGCTCGAGCAAAAATCTGGACCTTGGCAACACCTCAATTCCCTCTGCTGCTCCCCCCCCCAATCCCCCAAAACAGCTGCTAGCTGAATAAGAACTATAAATAACAAGCTTGTTTTTCGTGCAAAAGCTCTAACACGAGTGGAATTCTAGTTAACTATTTGACGATACATGGTAAGGTAATGCACAAACGGTATCAGTATGTTTCATGAAGTCCTTAGAGCCAGTATTTGTAGGCCTATGCAATATTAAACTATGTGGTGTGGGTCTATATGGTTTATATTACTGTTGCATGTATGAGGGTGTTTCAAAATAAACCTTACCAGTGCCGTAGATGAAAAAAATTAACTCCCGCGATGCCGAGTTTTCAAAAGTCCGAATACCAAATTCCACAAAACCACAAACTCATTACAATTTTTTTTGTAGTACTTAATAGATGTGCATCATTGATCAAACGGTCCTATGTTTTTCGATCAATTTTTTTCGGAAGTTGTAAAACCGAATTGCGAGTTATCTCCCGCCCTGCGGTTTCACCCACTTCGATCGCGGGGATTCACTGCATACGAGCTCAACCTTTGTTTGTCCAGAAAGTGCTGCTCATGACTAAAACCGTAGTCCCCTATCCTTCTCATTTCACTAACATTTAGACATACACATAGAGGACAGGACATTTCTTGACAGAGAGCTGATTTACCTAAAAGAGGCATAACTATTGATTTTTGTGTGTGTGCTTTTTTAACCTGTTGAGTCAGCCAGGACCTCGAGTGACCCTCATTCCAAATACCTGTAGGAATTCGTTTTTAGGAATATTTAAATGTATTGTGTGCGCGGTGTATCTTGAGTTCTGCAAGTATTTTGTGAGCGGCTACGTCTTCCTGGATGGGGTGGCTTTAATCGATGGCCGCCATTGTTTTTGTACCCATCTTGGATATCAACAAGGCACTCTGCTACTGAAAACGTACAATCGATTATCTGTGTTCATTCTGCGGAGAACTCTAGATAGGCCGCGGACACTAATAGTGCACGTTTTAGCTCCGTTTTTTTGTCATTGCCCACTTCTTATCCCTAAAAATCAGGGAAGTCAGAAGCTTAAGGGATACAGTAACGGACAAACAACACCTTCTGGACTTAACAAAAAATCCTGGACTTGTGTGTCAGGTTTCTTTTGTACCCTTTCTACAACCATTGTGATATTGAAGACAGCAAGAATGGCATGATTTCAAAGTGAGGAACAGAACTGCACTTGGATTACAATCACAGGATCTGACGACGAGACTACCGTCGACACTATGAATGATTGCACCGCATTTTATTTTGTAATAATCAACATATCTAGACACACGCTAGTGTGTCGCGCCAAGTTAGGTAACAATCATCACAACAAACATCACATCAATTCAATTGTCGAGGTTGTAAACCATTGGAGCGCGGCGCCATAGCATCAGTGTCTTATGTCTTGAAGCATAGTTGGACACATTTCAGGGCTTAGGGTTTCGGGCAGATGACCAGGAGTGGTTAACGCTCGTTAAACCCTTTGAAAGCCTTTGAAGGTACTTGAGGAAAAATAATGCGGTACAAAAGCTAAAATTTTGTTGAAATCAAGAGCAATGACCCAACTGACAAAAATTAACTCGTGTAGGAATGCCTACTAAGCTGCTTTCAATACCGAAATTAGCAATGTTCTAGTTTTCATTTAATCTTCGAACTATTAAGCGGTGCGATTAACTTGACGAATGTTTTGGTGTGTTGATTTCACTCCTTTGAAGGGCCGAACCATTCGGAACTTGGCAGCCCCTTTTACCAGTTTTGGTTTTTGATATGATCTACATAACTAGGGCCGTCATCAGTTCCACTGTCAACATAATGGAGCGGGCTCCGCTTTTTTTGCTGTTTGGATGTTTGACCAAAAAGGGTTGGCCTTTGAAAGTTGTGGTATCATTCAACCAGGAAAGGGCGGCCAAAGCTAGCTATTTACATGGAGAGTGTCACGAAAACGTTATTGATAGATCTTTCTCCCTGTGAACGGTGGTTACTAATCCTTTAACTTTTAATTTTTTTTATCCCTGCCCCTTCCCCCTTACATTTTCTACAATTTGAATTTCGGCCACATCGGGATTTAACCTCAACATGGCAAATATATCGGGATTTAACCTCAACGTGGCAAAAATATTAAGGGTGAGTCGATCACCTTTTTTCTACCCGATCATTAAACGAAACTGGCCGATACCAAATCCCGACTCGATTATCGATACCAAATCCCCCAATAAAATAAAAAAAAATTGTCTTATAATTTCTAAACAATAAAAGACAGCTACTTGGTGTTTGGGCCATTGAAAAGATGGTGAAAAAACCTTTAAAATGGTGTATTCAAACGTCCGAATCGGTCGACGAAAAGTGAAAATAACTTCAATTTGGTTTAATACCGATCTATCTGGATTTTATATACCAATCCCGATTTCTACAGATATTGCAAATGTCTGTAATGAATTACGTGAGGCATTCTGAATCGGTAATCGGGATCGGTCCAGCCTTACAAAATATGCTTTTAGTTGCTTACAGTTAACAGACACCGTCATGTCTGCTAGTGAGGCCGGATAATGATAGGTTTATTCAGGCCATGTTCCTAAGACGAACGCCCTGTTACAGCATCTAACGTATTTTAAGACTAGCTTTAACCTATGCCACAAATTCCAATTATCAAACTTAAATACCAGAATGATCCACGCACATGGTACACATCATATACATCAGGCCACCTGTTTATCATTAACTCCACAATGATTTATTTAGAGCCTTGGCCCGCAGCCGTATGCCCTCTACACTGCTATACAGTCACTACTTACTGGGTCGATCATTAACTTCAACCAATCTTTTAACAATCGGGTGCCTTTTAACAATTAGAAAAGGTTTCGCCGTCTCGTTGTTGTTTGGATTGTGGTTCTTGCAATTGGTCCATTTTGTCACCCTGATGGTTCGTCAACCCTATGTCCGATTCCGGATTTTTTTTCTCGATAAAAATTGTCCAGAAACCTGTGCTAGTGCATGCAAAGTGTGGTTTGGATGGATAGATCTTGTGGTTTTCGCGTGATACGCTGTCATAAGATTACATTGGAGTGTGATCATAGCGGAGCTATGCTCCAACCTACATAATTCTGGATGAAGGGCGAAAAGAATGCTTCGGCCCTTCAAAAGAGTGATATCAACACACCAAAACATTCGCCAACTTAATCGCACCGAATAATACTTTGGACGTTAAATGAAAACTTGAACATTGCTACCGAAAGTAGCAATGTTCTTAGATTTCATTTAACCTTCGAACTATTAAGCAGTGCGATTAACTTGGCGAATGTTTTGGTGTGTTGATATCACTCCTTTGAAGGGCCGAACCATTCGGAACTTTATGGCCCCTTTTACCAGTTTTGGTTTTTGATATGATCAAACTAAGCTGCGTCCTCGAAATTGGCAGCTGGAAACCATAGAATGGCTGATTAATTTCGTCGAAGCTGGCTTTTATAGCTGAACTGAATTGTTTCAAAGTGGCCAGAGACAATCACTGCGGAGAACAAGGCTTATCATTGCTACTTTGCAAAGTGGCGGTTACAATAAGCCTTCTGTAAGTGAAAACGAAACAATATTGATGGAGATATTCGCGTACAATTAGATGTGAGATTGCTGCGGGTAGGGTGGTTGTCATTTCTAATGGAATGCGAAGAAATGTCTTTGTAAGCCAGTGTGCGCAAAAATTGGATTGAAGAAACTCAATTCGGTGAAACATGGACATACACATGAGCAACCAAACCAAACCAGTGCGGCAAACGGTGCATTTAACATCAGCCAGGCTTCCTCCAGTTTCCGGTTTTCGTACGAATACATGTAACCAGTGTCCACACGCAAATTGTTTCCCTTTTTTGCTTTTCGCAAATTGCAGCGCCAATTTTGACCACCCACCACATTCACCTGCACCTATTGTGCGCGGCGTATCTTGAGTTCTCCTGGTATTTTACGAGCGGCTGTGTCTTCCTGGAGGAAGCGGCGTTAATCGACGGCCGCCATTGTTTTTGTAGCTATTTTGGATATCAACAAGGCACTCTGCTACCAAAAACATACAATCGATTATTTGTGTCCATGTTGGGGCGAACTCAAGATAGGCTGCGGACGCTATAATGATGTTAACTGTTGCAATGAGAGCAGAAACATTAAATACGAGGAGAATTCAATTTTTACACGCAGCATTGTTACTGCACCGATGGAAAGTTGGAAACATGTTTGGACTTTGCTTTTGAATTTTTATTTAAAATTATCGGGTAATACCACATGTGGTCAATTATCAGTGGTATTATCAGTGTATACAATGGTCAAAGTGAACAGTGCAACCCACTGGCGTCCAGGTCGCCTTTCATGCATGTAAACAGGTATATGGACATTTAGACGATGGACATTTAGGCGACGGACACTTAGGCGATACATTTCAGTATTGGACGTAAACCACTGGACACTTAGGCGACGGGCAAAATAAAAGTTTATATGTTACACTTTGAAATCGAAACTTGAATATGATTGCTTATCCTTAAAATTTTATAATTTACACTTAAAATTAAAACGTTGATGGGTGATCGTAATTTTTTCTTAAGACTGTGCCCATGCGTGCACTCCTGAGAACCACTTAATTAACTTTTAACAACCTTAAAACAAAATTGGGAGGGGGTGCGCAGAGAAAGGGTACCATTCCCGCTGTGTATTAACAGAATATTTAGAGAAGCTCAGGTGGTGAGGGGGGGGGGGGGCACAAGTTCACTTGCGCGGGGCTATTCAAAAGGGCAAAAGTGTCCTTTCGAAGTGTCGTAGCGCAAACTAGACCTTTAGACAAACATATTACCGGGTCCCGCACCCGACGCTACACGCAATTCCGTGTAAAGAAAAACATAAAGGATGTTGGTCTTTGCAAAGAAATCTGGTTAGAGAACAAACAGAACCCATGTTCGTCTTAACCCTTGCAAGTCGTGCACATGTATACACACACTCAACCAAAGTTTGAGGTAGTAAATTCCAGATGCCCCACGAGTCCCATTCGTCTGGAAGATAATCTAAGTTTCGTCGGTCGGTACGAAAAACGGAGCCCCCCTCCCCTCCCAATGCAAAACACGAAAGCGCTCCCTATTCCGTCCTCGCACCCAGAAACGCTCCCATCACAAGCAGAGCGTGAAAGTAGGCAGTGAAGCATCGGCCACCAGGGAAGGGGCAGCCAACTCGCTCGCCAAATAGTACACACAACCAAAAGAACACAAAACAAATAGCACACATCTACCGTGGCTTTAGACGGATGCTACACTAAACGTCAAATGGGGTTGGGGTGGGGGAGGGGGTAGACGTAATGTGGTGTAAGGAATGTAGGGCTACGAGCCGAGATTCCAGAGTTCATGAACGATTGCGCCTAACCCAAGATGTGGTGCGCAGTTTTTTGTTCATTCAGGGAAAATGTGTTAACATTGTTTGCAGCAACAGGAAACTAAATTCTTCAGCCTGAAAATTATTTCGAGTAACCGGTTTCCTTGTTTTTGCACGAATCCCAAGGAATTTATCCGTTTAGGCTCCATTTATACTCCTTTCTGGCGACATCTCGCATCGGTGTTGCCAGGGAAACAATCGGGGTAAAACCAGAAAAACCCAACAACGGTCAACCCACTAAAAAAGAAAAAAATGAACAAGAAGTTGGGTTTTTTTCGGCTATTTTACTTAACGATATTTAAAAAAAATCAGCCATTCTGTGGCCATGAGGGATAGGTCGGTTTCATTTTTTTGACTTCGGTTCCGGTTTCGGTTTTCATGCCCACAAATCCGCGGTTTCGGTTTCGGTATAGGTTTTTGCTATCCTCTATCTCAACCAGATATTTCTATGTTTTTTTCTTGGAACAGTAGTTTTGCTATTTTCTAACTCGTTCCTGCTTTCACTTTCAGCAGCGTCATAGACCTTGGGTCTAGCAGTGGCACCATTTTCCTCTACTATTTTCTTTTTTAATGACTAGGAGCTTGCGTAGAAAATAATTATTAAAAAATATTAAAACAACAAATCAATCTTTGATTTTTCGAACATCGTTAAAAAAAAACCGAAACAAAATCCGAATCGGTTTCGGTTTCGGTTTTCGATAAAAACCGAAAATTCTGTTTCGGTTTCGGTTACCGAACCATCCCTAGTGGCCATATCCCAAAATTAATCAACAATTATACCACGCGCCATGGCTGTTTGATGTGACGTGCATATCACGTGACTGGGCTAGTCCAATCAGACGGCCAAACAGCCGTTGTTCTCGTTCGTCATTGGCTAACTCAAGGTGACGTCATGGCAAACAGCCATTGCGCATGGTTTAGATATATTTATTTTTCTAATAAATTCCTAATTAATTTGTAGCAGTTTGTTCATTAAGCAGGATAGCAACGCAATTAGGTTTGCATCCGTATCTATTTGTTGATTGTTTGTAAGGAAACGTTTTTACTAAACAGTGGTGCACAACAAAACAGTCATAAACTAAATTAAAAGTTCAATTTGACTCGGTAAAGGCCGAAAAAGAACCGATAAAAAGCGAAAAAAAAAAAAACCTACACAAACAACCCCTCAAAAAAACTACGTCGGTTGTTTTTTTCCCACAGACCCTCTCCCTCCCCCCCCCCATCCCGCATCCTAGGCATAGGTGCATACTGCTCCCTTAATTGTGGCAATATATATGCACACATTAAAAAATATATATATTATACAGTTCACAAACATTTGGTACCAAACTAAAAAAAATGTAATATATTTTGAAAAAAGCAAGAGTTGTCCCAAAGGGCCAGTTGCTTCAGGATGGCGCCTAGCGGCAAGAAGCAGAAGCAGCACTAAATATTAAAAATATCCAATACTTTCTTAATATTGCGTAAAAAGCTGTAATAAAACCAATTTCAATTTCGTCTTTGATATTTAAATTTAATTTAAAAGGGAATAAAAGGGCACCTCGGCCCTTAAAAACAGCGAGGGTACCAATGCCAGCCTGTCAGATTACCGCAGGAGGGGGGGGGGGGGTGGTAGAATCGTGTGTACTGAATTAGAAAAATTGTATCATAATATAGTAAAATTAATGAACATTTTAGATCGTTGTACAAAAATAAAGTAATAAAATAAATACAATTAAATAACAACATTTATAAGATTTAACATAGTAATATAACGCAAATTTCACTTGCAAAAATTCTCCAAATTCGGGGATGGCTATTATTATCCCTAATCGAAAGTGGGGAGTCCATCGCCCCCACCCTCTGGCCAGAAAGGACGTGTTATTACAATATAGCCTACAAGTTAACGGGACCGGTCATTATTTGTCATTGGGGCAGGCAGGCGGCGGGTCATGGATTTTGTGGACCCTCTTGAAGGACCTCCCCCCCCCCAATGATGTGAATGTTTATAAGGTTTTAGAGCCAAGGTAAGGTATCAATATTACCGAGAATTTTTAGGGTTGGGAGGAGAATTTGTGACTGAGACCCCCTACTAAAACGTCTTCGATTCATTCCTGTTAGTTCCGTCTAAGTTTACAGAGGGCGCCAAGAGTTTTATGTGGGAATTTATCCTTAGTTTTCGGCCTAAAATTAAGCTAAACGAAACGAAACCAGCTTGTATTAAATTATTTACTTTAGCTTATACCACGCGGCATGGCTGTTCGCTGTGACGTGTATATCACGTGACTGGGCTAGTCCAATCAGACGGCCAAACAGCCGTTGTTCTCGTTCGTCATTGGCTAACTCATGGTGACGTCACGGCAAACAGCCATTGCGCATGGTTTAGTTGTAATTTAGTTTACTTTAGATTTGGGCGGAAAAATGAGCAAAAATTGCCAGATGTAAACGCGTGGCGCCCTCTGAAAACTCTGACGGAACTAATAGGAATGAATGTAATACGTTTCAATAGGGACTTTTTAGAGTTACATATTCTCCTCCCCACCCTATAAATCTTGATATTACACAGCATAGTTTTTTTTTAAAAAACTTTTCTATAAAAGCCTCTCCTGCTGGTTCCTTGGCGTCTTCCGTCTCTCGGAGGCTATATATGTTATGGATAAGGACATGACAGCAAACAGTGTGTTCATCATGTACTACTTTATGAAACTCAACAAAATGGGTTTAAGGACGACAGCTTTGAATATCTTGTTTTAAAGGACATTTTTTAAATTCAGCCATGTCCTTTCGTTTAAAACGAGGCACGTTTTCCTTTAAGTATTGGCAACTTTGGTGTGGAATGCCACTGACTTTATTTGACTACAGGAAAACATTGGAATGGAACACAGTGTCAATAAGCGTATGGAAAACCTACTTATCTGAGGTGGGAGGGGGGGAGGCACATTATTTTTGGACCTTGAGAGAGGGGGGTAAAAAAGTTTTATCAGGTGTTTGAAAGGTAGGGGGGCTATCAAAAATGTGGTAGGCATATTTTCATTTCTTCCAGCTCCCTCCCCCCCCCCCCCCACTAAACCGGCCATGACCAACGACCGGTCCTAAGCCATCCCACTCCCCCCTTTAAAGCCTTTCCTGAAGAAGTATTGTCCAAGTTTGCATTAACTAGCGCCCATGTAACTTTTCCAAGGTCTTTCTTGCTTTAATTCCGAAGTCGGAAATAAAGTTTGCGCTAATAAATTAAGTCTTTCCCCCGTCTTCTTAAGAGCCGTGTATACATATTTAAAACCCCAGCGAGCCCTAATTTAATCACCCGGAGAAATAAGCCTTAGGGCCAAAGTTAACTGAAAGGACGAACTCAAAGAGTTTAAAGCTCAAACAGAAGACAATGATGAAACCTATTTTTCAGTTGGCCAGTTTTCATTCAATTTCATCTGGGGCTCAGCATTCCAAGAACTACATACAATACGTGGGGTAATTTGATCTGATCTTTATTAAAGGGAGTTGCAGCAAATAAAAACATCTGCGTGTATGTTGCATCTCTGGGAATGACCCCCCCCCCTTCTTGTAATGAGATTATTTTTAATACAAATATAAAGAATGGCCGAGGAAAGGGCCAAGGATAATTGGACCCCTTGGCCCTCCCCGCGTTCTTTAATTAAATTTTGCTTTTCATTGTAACTGTTTTTTTTTCTTTTTGTTTGTTTTGGCTTCGGGCAGATAAAGAAAAAAAAATAATAGTAGCAGTAGTGAGGTTGCTTGCAATGGTCCAGAACGTCATTACTGTGGAAAACAATTTTTGTAGGGGTTTCTTTTTAGTCTACGTTGTATATTTTAGAAAGAAGTTTTTTTTTTCTAGTGAGCTGTATGTTCATGAAGTAAAATGAAAATTTTAGCAAATGTAATGAAACCCATTTACGACGGCACATGCTGGGTAAACGGTGCGTCGCATTGCCGTGTGTGTGTACGTTTCCGACCTTTACTCGAAATGCAGAAGATGACACCTTTGAGCTATACCTCAGGTGGCTTTGAGGTTTGTATGCCATGGTCACCATTACAGATGGTGCTACACGTTCTGATTCTAGCTGCTGTTTCCGTGAGATGGTACTTCGCACGCGAACGGTGACGATTAACAGTATTAAATCTGTATCTATGCGTATAATACGCTTAGGTTGGGATGAGACGCACACGGCAAATTCATGCACACATTCATGCTCATTAAGATAGCCAATGAAAATGGCTCAAATTAACTAAACAATGAGGAAACAGCCAATGAAAACAGCTCAAATTAAATAAACAACGAGGAGGTGGTAGCAATGACAGAGGACGAGCGGGTTCATTCTTGGCACGGTAGCAAAAAAAAAGGCGAACGGCCGACAATGTGAACGGATGTGCGTGTAACAATCAGTAACAAACGAAATATTGCTTCAATAATGCTGGCTATTACAGCACGTGGCATCGCACTTGGTATCAAAACGGAGAAACAGCCAATTCAGCCACACTGAGAATAAGAGTGGCGCCCTCCTCTGAAAACGTTATTTACTTCTCTAAGAAGGCCGAACACCTGAACACTCGATGAGGGAATGTCGGGGTGGGCAGGAAGGTTCGGGGGGGGGGGGGGGGGGAGGGGGCGGTCGTTTTCATGCTGCCCAGTAAAGTTTTCAATCGCGCATGCGGAAACCAGATAGACCCCCCCCCCCATTGCAGCAAGTATATACATTTCCCTTGCGCCGAACAACAGGCCAGGGTTGGCAGACGGAGAAGGCAGTCACTATGACAACCAATCCAAACACAGCATTTTAATGTGATAAGGCGGGTGCGCATGTTCATCCTTTTCATGGCATCAGTGAAAAAAAAAAAAAAGAAACTTGTTCTTTTTTGGCACGGTAGCAATGAAAAAGGCATGCATTATCATTCTTTACACAGTAGTAATGAAAAAAGGGCGTGTGTTTTCGTTCTTTGCACAATAGCAATGAAATGGGTGTGCGTTTTCATTCTTTGCACGGTAGCAATGAAAAGGGGGCGTGCGTTTTCGTTCTTTGCACGGTACACATACAGACCCCTCTCGCGCATATTTGTACTAGCTTACAACTGAAAAGCATTTGGTTTATTTCTGAATGATCAATGAAAAAAAAAACAACCCAAAACTGGAAAGGAGGTCGCCAATTATAGAATGGTTGGCGCCTTGCAAAGGAGTGATACCAACGGTCCACAACATTCGACAATTCCCATCACATAGACTAACGGCTCAGAGTGGCAGGAACTTATTTTTAAAAAGACAAAAACTGAGTACTTCCTTTTACCTCCCCCTCCTCCAAATATTTCAATAGCCTTTCAATTACGTCATGTATTCTGCTCTATGACGTCGCAGAGTTCGCGAAAATGTACAAGAGGTTTTTCACTCTACTTTTTGAATTATTGGAGGAAAAGTCTCCCACTCCGACATCACGTGACCTTTCCCCCTTGAAGAAAATTGACTGCATAACTCACACTCCGTCCCCCTTAACTCCCCCCCCCCCCTCCCCACGCGTTCCCTCCTTATAGCCATCGTCATCTCAGGAGTCCATGTTGTAAAAATCAATAGAAATCAGACATTTGAGGATGAAAGGTGCGGGGGGGGGGAGGTGGGGGATCGTTGGGGGGGGGACGACTGGAATGAGAACGGAGAAGAGGGGTGGGAGGCGATGTATTTCGAGAAGGGTTCAGACGGCAGCAGCACGAGCCAGTGATAACATTTGATTTGACGGCAAGGCTTTTTG
>JAHWFP010161811.1:0-20417 GCA_023313725.1 Lithobius niger | reverse complement strand
AACCCCCCCCACCCCCCCCCCTTTTCCCTCTGAGCCACCTTGATAGCCTGAGAAATAATGAAAATATTGTCTTGCAGCCTTCTCCCCATTCAAAAACCATTCTGAACCTTCCCCAGCTCCCCTCCACTACCAGCATCCTCCCGCAACCTATCAGTCGGAATTCTCATGATGAGAATCTTGTACACAGTACTAAGATGGCTACCAGCATAACGTTACACAATTCTTTCCTAGTACTCCCTTTCCCGTTATGCCCCAGGCAGATCCTGTCCCGCTTCCAGCTTCCCGGAGCCTCCCTCTCTAGAATCCCATTAAACTCCCTCAGCATTCATCTCTTGCCTTTCCTTTCCTTTCCAACCGTTTTAAGAAATTCCCCAGTAATCTCGTCCTCCCCATCGCATTCCTAGCCTTACACTGTCTAATAGCAGATTCCAGTTCCTCAGTCAAGATATGCACTCCTAGAGGCTCTCCCTTCCTTCTCAGTCTGCCCTTTGAAGTACTCTTTCTCTCCTTCCCCGAAACTCTTTCAGGTGTAGTAGAAGGCCTGCCCAAATATCCTCAGTCTCAGCGCTCTGTCTCCTCTGCATCAAGCAAGCTCCTTTCGTTATCTCTCTCTCTTCTCAGCTCGTATTATTCTTTGACATACTGCCAGAATCTCTCACCTGCCTCTATCCTCTCTATTCCGAGACTTTATTGTCCAATTTTTCTCTCGATCAAAATCTTTGCATTGCAAACTATTTACAATCAAAGTACACTTTTACCTGGATGCAGTCTCACCCTCTTCCCCATTCCAAAGCACGTTCTACATGTCTGCTTATGAGCACCAATGACTTTCTTCACTTCCCAACCCACCAGCCCTTCCCCTTTTGTCCGGCTCCTCCCTCTCCGCCAATCGTGTCCTCTGTCATCCTAACAGTCCCCCTCCCAGACTTCATATAATCTCTGCATTCTCCACCTCCCTGAGCTCCCATCCCTTCTTCACAGCCCATTCACTCTCCATCCTATTCCAACTATTGACCCCCTCTACCCTCCTTTTCTACTCTAACCACACCATAGTCACAGTATGCACACCGATTCTCATCAACATCTACCACCTTTCTGTAAGCCATCCTCCCTGACCTTAACCAACCCAATGGGCGAAGTAGGAGCCTTCCCTACTCCACATCCAATCCATCCTCTGTATGTTTCCAAGGTTCACCAGGGCCAACCCATTATCAGCCACAAACTCCTAGCCAAGCTGCCATTACGGTTATTAACTCTAGCTCATTACGCAAGCCTAGCATAAAAATCACCAAAGATAGCTACAAGTCTCTCTTTTCAGTCTTCCCACATCCCTGTGTAACGATTCATATATCTCTTTGTTTCTTTATCCCGGTTCCGTCCTTCCACATCGAGCAGGGCTTGCACAGGGTTCTTACAGTGCTTACAAGTATTTATTTTAATTTTGGCATTTGTACGGACCTTATTAAGTACTTATATGGTCCAAAGATCCTTATTAAAAGTGCCTATTTTGGGCCTGAAAAGATGATTTGCCAAATAAGTGTAATTAATTTGCAATAGTAAGTGCTACAGTTAAAAAAAATGTTCAAGGTTAGTATACATTATAGTTGATTATTATTAAAACATTTATTAAAAAAAAATCTTACCTACTTACCATACCTATTCACGCTGTAATGGAAACATGACTTTTTTTGGCTCTATTGTTACTGAAAGGTGCTTACGAATGGTCATTATAAAGTCCTATGTCCCTAAAGTAATCCCCACCCTTGAAAACACTCCAATCCTCCCTCTCCTCCTTTCCAACTCACGACGATATTACCCTATCCACCATCAGATCAGGGGGTTTCATCCCTATAAAGTGCGTCTCTGCAATTGCAACAATATCGAATCCCCTCTTCCTTCCCCCTCCTCAAGTCCTCTTACTTCTTATCCTTCCTATGCCCCCCCCCCCCTCCCTATTTTCCTGTTAACCACTCACCATCAACCTTCACTCCATCTCTCCTCTCCCTTGCCCTCTGAAAAAATTCTTCATTCTTCCCTCTGGGAATAGCTGACGATAACAAAAGAGGTCCTTAACAAAAATCTTTCACATTGCCTCCTCATCCCCGGCCATCTCCTCTCCAAAAAACGCACTCTAAAACTGAAGATCTGCCACCATACCATCTCAGCCACTCTCTACGAAAAGTGAACACCATTCATACTCCAAGCCGTCTTTTATACTCTAAATATCTTGGTGTACTTAAACTCCCTCCCCCAAACCTTTCTGATTAACAGCAGTTGAACCTCCTTTCGCAGATGGCTTTATGTAGAAAGCTTCGCAACCGGCCTCATGCAGAAAGCCTTGCAGACGGCCTTATGTAGAAAGCCTCACAGACGGCCTTATGTAGAGAGCCTCCCAAGCAACCTTATGTTGAAAGCCTCGCAGGCGGCTTTATGTAGAATGCCTCATAGATGGCCTTATATAGAAAACCTCGCAGACGGCCTTAGGTTGAGAGCCTCACAAATGGATTTGTGTAGAAAGCCTCACAGAAGGCCTTATGTAGAAAGCCTCATAGGTAGCCTTACGAAGAAAACCTCACAGACGGCCCTGTGTAGAGCCTCAGAAGCAGCCTTACGTAGAAAGCCTCACAGACGGCCTTATGTAAAAAAAAAAGCGCTTCACAGACCGCCTTACGTAAAAAGCCTCACATACGGTCTTATGTAGAATGCCTCACAGATGGCCTGATGTAGAATGCCTCACAGACGGCCTTATGTAGAATGTCTCACAGACGGCCTTATGCAGAATGCCTCACAGACAACCTTATGTAGAATGCCTCACAGACGGCTTTATGTAAAAAACCTCACAGACGGCCTTTTGTAGAAAGCCTCACAGATGGCCTTATGTAGAGAGCCTGATAGGTGGCCTTGTGTAGAAAATCTCACAGGCGGCCTTATGTAGAGAGTGCACAAACAGCCTTATGTAGAAAACCTTGCATACGGTCTTATGTAGAAAGCCTCTCTGACAGCCTTATGGAGACAGCCTTGCAGGCTTTATGTTGAAAGCCTCGCATGCGGCCTCATGCAGAAAACCTCAGATGTGGCCTAATGCAGAAAGCCTCACAGACGGCCTTATATACAGTACCTTCCTAAACAACTGAACAGAGCGAACAGACTGCACCACTGTTAGAGAGAGTTCGGCTCCAAACTTGACGTTGCGCGTGCGCAGTAACATTGCGTCAGCGGTTTAGTATCTTCCAAAACTGCAATCACAGCTCAGCAAAACCAGCAAGCTCAATAGATCACTCGTTATGTCATGCCATTAACGTGACCAGATGTGGCTAATTGATTGGACCAGGCTAGGCTAATGGATGTAAACAAACGCGAGCAATGCCAAATTGCAAACCATCTCGGGGAGGTGATTGCCAGTGGTGGAGCTTTTGAGCATGCACAAGGTAATGAAAAGAGATACATCGCTGACGATGATTGACGTAAGCAACCCACATCAACACGGCTGTAGTAGGGAATAAGCTGAACTGTCACCAACAGTGGTGCATTTGGTTCGTTCTGTTCAGTGCTTTAGAAAGGTACTGTTAGAGGCCTCACAGGCTTTGAAAACACCGTGTGATACCAAAGTGGTGTGCGCTGCCCTGTCACGCCATGCAGGCCAAAAAGTTATACACTACGCGTACTGCCGCTGATCATTTTGCTTCCACGGCACACCGCCCTGGTTAATAGTTTAATATACTTTTGATTGCAGTACAAAGATCGTTCCAACAAATAACCAAGTAGCCATCAGTAACGTTTGTTTTCAATAGCAATCTACATTTTTTAACATTCGGTACCTTCCTAAAGCACTGAACAGAATGCACCACTGTTAGAGACAGTTTGGCTACAAACTTGATGTCGCGCGTGTGCACTGATGTTGCGTCAGCCGTTCAGTACCTTCCCAAATACAACAAGCTCAGCAGAGTATTTGATACGTCATACCTTCACCGCGACCAGACCTGGCTAATGGATTTGACCAGGAAGAGCTAATAGCAAAAGTTTATGAAACCTCTAAACTACGTCTAAACTACCTCTAACCTCTAGGTTTCATAAACTTTTGCTAATAGATGTGAACAGGCGAGAGCAATGCCAAATTGCGAACTATCTCAGGGTTTGCTGGGGGTGGAGGTTTGAGCATGCACGAGGTTACAGTTTTTTTTCCGGAAACAGATTCATCGCTGACGATGTTGACGTCAATCAAGCCGCATCAACACGGATATTAGCAGGGAATGAGCCACACTGTCACCAACAGTGGTGCGTTTGGTTCGCTCTGTTTCGTCGTTTAGGAAGGTACCTATTGTTATCTGTACTAATTACAAATAGTAAATACTTTTAACAAAAAAAGAGAAAATTTTTAGGTTTATATTTACATCCTTCCGAAGCATCTGTCTAAAATTGTTGAAGCCACCTTTGCCCTCTAACGGTACCTTCCTAAACGACCAAATAGAGCGAACCAAACGCACCACTGTTAGTGACAGTTTGGCTCATTCCCTGATAATATCCGTGTTGATGCGACTTGATTGACGTCAACATCGTCAGTGATGAATCTGTTTCGTCAAAACTGTTCCCTCGCGCATGCTCAAACCTCCACCCCAGCAAACCACCTCCTGAGAGGGTTCGCAATTTGGCATTGCTCTCGCCGGGTCACATCTATTAGCCAATCCTGGTCAAATCCATTAGCCAGGTCTGGTTGCGGTGAAGGTATGACGTATCGAATTCTTTGCTGAGCTTGTTGAGCTGTGTTGTAGTTTAGGAAGGTACTGAACGACTGAGGCAACATCAATGCCACGCGTGAGGCCAAGTTTGGAGCCAAACTGTCTCTAACAGTGGTGCGTTCTGTTCGCTCTGTTCGGTGGTTTAGGAAGGTACTGAATATAATGCCCCGCTGCCAAAAAAAATTGATCTTCGCCGCCACACAGAATATCGTATGCGCATACCTCTGCGATATAACATCAAGATGCAGAGGTGTGAGCTGCAAAGCTGAAAATAGTAAATATTTTTCAAAAAAGTGAAGAGACAAAATCAGGTTTGTATCAGCATTCTGTACGGGAAGGTCGCTGCTCTCTAAAACTGTTATAAGTCGCCGCTGTCCTCCGAAAATAAAAGGTATTCGCTGCCGTCGAAGAATATTTAATGGTACACACCTCTGGCTAGATGGCGGGAGAGGTGAACACGACCAATGGCGAAGTTTGTGTTCGTTTGATAGATTCCTTCCACGTTGTTGTGCCTAAGTAAGTTTTATGGGGGAAATGCATCTTTCTTTGTGAAATAATTATTGATGAAATTAGAGTTGAAATCTGTCGTTTACTTTGTGTGCCAACTTAGAAAAATAACGAATTTTCGTGCAAATGTCTCGGAGGAGTTGGTTTGTTGCTACCGAAGGTCCAAAAGTTGCCATCCAAGATGAACAACTTTGGTAAACGTTTATTGTGCGCTGTACTTTAACACTGGTTGCATTTGGATTTAACACATTTGAACTTGAATTTAACACTTATTTACTTTGCTTTCTCACTGAAAAATAACAACATTCTGAAATATTTACTAAACCGTATGTAACAATCCAGGTACGGTGGTGTGTAGTTATTAAAGGGATATGCCTCCCAGCGCCATTTTTCTTGATCTACCACATCAAGTACGGCCCCAAAGGTCTGTTTACTTACCGTTAGTCAACCCCTTGGTAAAAGTCCGTTTTAAAATGTGGCGTCTAGGAGATTTTCTGTTGAATAATTGTTAACTTTATTTGCTGCGTCCCGCAGTATATGATGCTTTGCGCGCTTACAATAGTCATGACGTTTCATCTGTGTGTATGCATGTACTAATGTAATTTTCTAAAAGTACGATGAGATCAAAAATCTAGAAGACTAATGCAGTAAAAAATCGCCGAAGCAAAATTATAAGACACTAGCCTAGAAATCTATTAACTGAAAAAAAAAAGGTTATAAAAAAGCATTAGAGCTCGTATCCCCATACTCACAGCTGTGAAGGTACACAAATAAAAACGGATTAGAGTTCACTCGAACGCAACGAAGTATAATTTGAAATCCAATTCCAGGGAACAAGGACTTTTTGCTCAGTGGTTATGTCAGAAAGTGAACGCAGTTTGTGTTTGAACTGTTAATGTTTATGTGCACTTAATTTGGGTGTTGTCCAGGCTTTTTTTAAATATTTGTCAGTGTTTGTTGTTTTATATTTTAAGCATGTTTCTTGTGAGTGGCTCTATGTGTATTTTGTGTGCATTTCTAATTTGTGAAACAAGCATACTCCTAATTAAGGCAGTTTTTATTGCCTGTTTTGTGTATGTATTTTTCATCATTTGTAGGTGTTTTGCTGTTTACGGCGTCTTAGAATTTCGTTCCGTTTCATGTGTGTGTGTATGTTGTATTTTGTGTGCGTATTTTATTTGTGTGAAGTATCCAACCGTTTTGTTTGTTTGAGTAGTGATGTACGTGAATATGTGTGCATGGAGACTGACATGTCACAATTCTTGTGCCTTGGAATTGGAGTTGTGCCTTAAGGCCTCAAAATTATAGACTTTGCAACCTCTGGTTTAAAACTGAAAGATTAAAGCGGAAACCAAGACCATTTCATTTTGGTTCTCGGCAGCGATTGAATTTATTTAATGGAGCCGCAGCCTGAAGCTACCACGACAATGTTACTTTCCCCGTGCCCGAGCATAGTTGCATCTTGTTCGAGTGAGCCACAATTTGATCTTTTGTGCCTCGCCTATTGTTGCGCTATTGTTACATGTTGCAGCATTGCATTCTGGGCCTCCATCGCTACCTGTCCAGTTTTTTTAAAATTCTTGTGCGCAAACGAACTCTAATAAGCACTGCCTATCGGCCGTGCTAATAAATTGTGATGTTAAAATACGAGAATCATACGTTCCTACCACTCCAGTTGACCTTGGCGTTTGTAAATGCGCGGATAGTGATCTGCGCGTGGCTATTATAAGGCACACGGAATGTTATAAGACAGGCCGGGTGTACCTTTAATCCAAGGTAACACCTCCTACGTCATACACGGCATTTATTTTGTGAATTTACAGTTAGTCAATTCACAGAGATCACAGTTGAGGAAAGAACTAGAAAAATTAAATTAATTTCAGTTTCAAAGTTATGTAAGGTAACCTTATTTAATCTAGTGGCTTGTTTTGCTCCTTTTCTAATTGGTCAAGTGGTTCAGGGGTTACAGAGCTCTAAACGACCAGATTGATTGTTTTACATTGTTTTAAACATTGTTATTATTCAACAATGCCATTTAGCAAACACCAGCTGCAAGACACAGACTGAAGATTAAAGGATTTGTTTCTATTAACACTTGCGATAGCCAGGTTAGTAAGGGCCATAGCAATTTACCGAGCTTAAAGGCGGCGCAACAAAACAAACAAAAAATTAATTATAAAGGTGTCACACATACCCCACCTCTCATCCACCACCACACCTATTTATTACAATTCTCAAAGTAACACGGATTAATAAACAAAAACGTATCGTTAAAAGTTAAAAGTAAGGGTCTAAAAGTCAAAACCTGTAAGGAACACGGACAAGCTTTGACTGTAAGGGTCTAGGTGTCAAATTTGGCCAGTAAGAAACTGCTAAGCATTAGACCCTTACTACCCGGTGATCATGTTAATGACTTAGTAAGGAAAATTGGAAATTAGCCAACAGCGAAAATCATACACTAGAAGAAGTAACGTAGTTCAGTAAGCCACCTTTATGCACTTATGTTAAATCGGAGTGGCATGACCCGGATTCGAACCGGCTACCCAGTTCGCCCCCAGATCACTTGCATAGCACCTTAATCTCTCCGTTGCACTAGATGAAACGTAAGTGCATAAAGGTGGCTTACTGAACTACGCTTACGCTTGTAGCAGGATGTCTTGCTTGGAATCGCTGCCATGTTACCAAACCAAAAAAAAAAATGTCAACCTAAAGCAAAGTAGGAAACCCACACCCCCACTATCATTGGATCATCTCATGGGTCTTTATAGGACGATCTCGGACAGCTGTTCCTCAAAAACCGGGTAGTAAGGGTCTAATGCTTAGCAGTTTCTTACTGGCCAAATTTGACACCTAGACCCTTACAACCAAAGCTTGTCCGTGTTCCTTACAGGTTTTGACTTTTAGACCCTTACTTTTAACTTTAACGATACGTTTTTGTTTATTAATCTAGCTTTATATATAGGTCTGCTACTTAAAAAAAAAGGGTTAGTAAAAGTAATGATAGATGTAAAAGAATATTTAGTTTCTTCTTGTTGACCTTTCTAATTTGTCAGTATGTCCTTGTGTGTGTATACACTCCTCATCATTCAGTTATTAAACTACTCATTGTCTTTTTTCTTTACATTTTTTTTTTGCAGCTGGCTCTCTGCTATTAGTGGAGCTTCTTTTACAGCAAATCCGTGCCTTCATTTGATTTTAAGGTACAGTTGATATGTTTCAATAGAGATAATTCAAAGTAACTTTATCTTAGTGTTATTTTAAAAAGATTCATTTGTATGGAATACTACAGAATTTTTTAGTGTTAAAGCAAAGGAATGTTCAATACAAGTGCAAATGTGTTAAATCCAAATACAGAAGTCTGTCTGATCTTTGTGGGTGAGAGCTAATTGATTTTACAGAAGTATTAAGTCAAAGGGAAAATGCAGGCCTAGATAAAATTCTATGTCAACCTACCAAAAACGATATTTCTCTGTGCCATAAAAACAGCTCCATCGCTTCCGTTGTGTTTTTACACACACGGATTCCCGCACATGCTGTTAAGCAGCAGCACAGGCCTCCGAGTGACCGAGCAGTTGGATGATGTTCGAGGCTTGAAGACTGACAAGACCTCCAGCAGGGATTCGGTCTCCTCCTATGGGACCGCGGATTGCTGTCCACACTGCTTCTTCCTACAGCCTGCCGCCTCGTTTTTCTATGGTGTCTTTACACACACGGATTCCCACAGGCGCTGATAAAACTGCGGCACAGGTGACCGAGCATCCGAACGACGCTCGAAGCTCATGAACTGACAAGACCTCCGACTGGGACTCGATCTCCTCTTCCACGACCACGGATTGTTGTCCACCTTGCCTCACTCGCAACTTGCCCTTCATTCTTCGTTGTGTCTTTACACACACGGACTCCTGCAGACGCCGGCACACTGCAGCACGGGTGGCCGGACTGCCGTGCATTCGGACAACGCTTGGGGCTCACAGATTGACATGACTACCGACCTGGACTCTGTCTCCTCTTCGGGGACAACGGACTTGCCCTTACTACTTCTTTAAAGTTTCTTCGTCACCTTCGTTGCGTTTATACGCCCGGACACTCGTGTACTGCCCACCGCAGCATAGCCACCGGACGTTCGACTCGCCGGCAACCAGACAGCCATGTAACCTGACCATTACTAATTGCTTCGGATATGAACAACACGCCCGGCGACCGACACTCGAGAAATGAGACTGGTGCTCGTGGCTCGAAGATTGAGACAACCAGCAACCGAATCCTGGTTCCCCCTCCCTTTTTTAGCGGGGCCACGGCCTGTGGTCCCCTGCTTCTTCTAAAGCTGATTCTTCGACTTCGTTGTGTTCTTACACACAGATTCCTGTAACAACGATACACTGCAGCTCCGGCTTCAATAATTCCTTGGACTGCACTGTGTGCACCGGCGCTCGGGAATCAGGAACCAACGACAGACCTTGCTGTCTTCCCTGTGTTCCTTCCGTTCACGTGCGTCCGTACACCACAGCACAGGTATCTAGCTGTCCGGACGGGCGTATGTTGCCAAGGATGTACCATGGCGCCAGTACACCACAACGCAAACTGCCGGGCATATACGTGCTACTGCGGTTATGCATCGGCATCCGTGCACCACTACACAGACGCCTGAGAAGCCGTACATCTGCCTGCTGCTGTGTCTGTACTCCATACATCCGGCCGACCGGGTTTGGCGGCCCGGAACCAGCGCCTGAACCCAGACTGCTTCTCTTTGTGAACGAGGATCCACTGACCAGCTGCCTTGACAGATGCTGCGTAACTCCATCGTTTACATTATCACACTCTGTCTCTGTACTCTGCCATGCGACCATCAATTCTTTGTCTGAGCCTTGACTGGCAATCAGGCCAAGGTTTGGGCCCTAACTTGCGGCCGGGCCCAGTCCCTTCTACCATAACACGGAGTCCTTCTATGGAATCCATGGAATCCTTCACA
Source organism: Lithobius niger (assembly GCA_023313725.1). Classification (NCBI taxonomy): domain Eukaryota; kingdom Metazoa; phylum Arthropoda; class Chilopoda; order Lithobiomorpha; family Lithobiidae; genus Lithobius; species Lithobius niger. The sequence continues at coordinate 10,205 of JAHWFP010161811.1, read as the reverse complement.
CGGATTCCTTTTCTACCAATCATCCATGGACTCCTCCTATCGGTACTATCGGGACTATATTCCTGCATAGTGTCTGGGGGGGGGGGGGGGGCAACCCACAGACAACAGTCTCCTAGCACCCGGCCATCTTTTTCACGGACATTAGCTACAACATGCCAACCGCTCTGCTGTTTCGGCCTTTGAATCTCCGAGTTCCCCAGAGCTAGTTTCGCCGCGGTCTTTGTTTCCTGTCATCTATTGGCACCCTTCATGATCCTTCGCTGCGACTCGCGGCCATTTCTTCGTGCGTTGGCAGCCCTGCCTCCTGTCTCCGCCTCTTGTCAACAAGACCCTTGCCAACACCTTTTGTCGCCTGCCGAAGTGAACCTGGCTGAGTTCTCCTAGACCTACTCTACGTCCGCACCTCGACTTCTCCATGTGCCTCGGCCCATGGTCTTCTCAGACCATCGCTAGCGCTTTCCCCCGACCCATGGGTCTGCTAGGGACACTCAAAAGGATCCAGCTTTGCACTACGCCGCTCTGAAATTGCAGCTGTCAGCCATTCAATGCTTCTTACACTACTAGCAGTAGGATTACTACGGGCATCCGTCCACTTCACAGTATCGAGCTTTTGTCTCCTCCTGGTCGCTTCCGAAGACAGACACTTCGTTTTCCTTTGATCTGTGAAGGTGGTTCGTTTGTTATACTGAGTTCCACCACACACAAATTTGTTGAAGTTGCTTTTAGCAGTTTTAACCAGCTCTACTTCTGTTAGAATTTGAATTAAGCATAGCCTAATAGTTAGCTGAATAACACTTGGCGAGCAAAAGGATTGCACGTGAGTATTGAAAAATATATTAACAGTTTTAATATCATTATATACTTTAATACAAAGTATGCCAAACAGGCAAAACAACCCTTTTACTTTGAAATGTTCAATCTAAGAGCTTCACTTTTCATTCAGAATGAAATTCATTTGATAGATATTGGAAATTGGTATAAGCATTAACAATTGTGCACCAAACAATTTAAAATATTTGACCAGGCTATATTCTGTCTGGGGTGACGCTTGAAGATAACTGCAGGGGTCGTAGAGTTCCTACTTTTTCCTTATTTCCTACTTTTTTTGTTTTAGCTCCTTATTTTCCTACTTTTTTCCTGCTTTTGAGATGTACAGTTCCCTACTTTTTTTCAGCTACGCTCATTTTGTAAACTTAAGTGTAAATTCGTGAAATAACGTTTAATGTTTGAGTTCAATAAAGCAATAAATAAGTCACGAACTTCGTTGGTGTACTCGATGGTCCCTGGCTTGTTTACAATGCAACAATGCACTTCCGGTTCCGCATCGTATTGGGTTTGTTGAGCTATCTGTTAGTGATGATACACCGACGGAATGGTTTTATCGCACATTTATTTATGTCAGTTTGTAAATCGTCAACTACGAGAAAGTATAAGGAAGGTTAATGAGCTAGAATTGTGTTTAGCAGTATTTCATTGGTCTAAATGTAACCGTAAAAAATATGTACCACTGCAGATACGTTACATTTGGCACGTTGTTGGCCGTGGCTGCCGCCATTTTCCCCTTATCATCGCGGGTCAATTTTACGTCCTCTCCCGGTCCTTACGGCCATGCTGATACTGTGAAAACATTTAACAGAGGTGCAGTCTTGCTGAGGAGAATACTTATATCTCACGTCTCGGTGGAGATTATTACATATTACAATATTGCCCGCAATTTGGGTATTTTCAGTGTGAATAAATGAAAAATGTTTTAAAGTGTTCAGAAAAAAGTGTAGCCTACTAAAAAATTCTAGAATTCTAAATACGACCTTCTCAGACTCCCCCCCCCCCTTCTCAAGTAATTACTAAGCCATTGCATTTTACAAACTTCAAAATTTTGTCTGAAGATATTCAAAGTGAAAAGATGTACTGTTTTTTTACAATGTTAACGGCCTCCATGCAAATTTTGGTGAGTGGTTTTCTACATGTATCATTATTTAAGAAAGTCTAGCAAGCAATTAAAATAAAAATCTCTAGGCGTATGTATTATTGTACTTCCTAGCTAGGATGACTACTCGCAAAACGAGTAAGCTTTTACTGTTAATAGGCCCTGACTTAGACTGAGGGGTTCCTTATTTTTACCTACTTTTCAGTGAAAAATTCCTTATTTTTCCTTATTTATGACTTACGGAATTTCTTATTTCCTACCTTTGTTCCCCCAAAACCCACTACGACCCCTGTAACTGGGAAAACGAAGCACTTTGCAGAACTATGGGTAGTATGTTGAAACCACGCCATTGCTGAATTGACCATAAGGGTGTTTCGCTGCAGTACATCCGACAGAATGGAACTTTAACTTCGTGTTAACAGAGGAAGACTTTGCTACTCTAGCAAGCTTTACAGGCAAAAGCACATTTTCCCTTTACTATTGAAATAGAAGAGAAATAAACAGGTTATTAGCAGAGTAAAACAAGTATCAACGTCAAATTTCCTTCTTCAACCACACGTTGTTAATGGCAAAGTTTAAGGGTTAACTCATGTACTGCAAAATAGTAAAATGCTAATTTAAAACCTCTGCTTTACCTAGTTCCACATTTAGTCTTCGTTACGAAAATAACCAGCTTCGGTGTGACGTCTTCAAACAGTCAGAAGAAATATAACACCATTAGAATAACTCGTATTAGTTCAGTGCTTATTAGGGGTGCCGATGTAGCTTTTTTGCCGATGTACCGATACCGATTACTGTTAAAATGGAATGCCGATACTGACAGGCCGATATAACACTAAATAATGATTATTTTGCAAAAAATGGAAGTGTGATACAGTTTCTGCTGCCGATGTACTGCAAGAAAAAAACTTGTATTTAATGTAATCTCATAAAAATATTAAAGAAAATTAAAAAATTTGTAGTACAAACTTTTTTCCCTGCAGCTATTTTCCCCAGACCTTACCCCGCAAAAAAAGTACATGCAGCCAAACATTTTCTGCACAATTGTAAAGATGTGAAAATGTTGATATTAATTAATATCAACAGACGAGCACTTTATGACATATTAGTTTTAAAATACCAGCAAGCAGCAGTTTTTCTTATCTATTTGCTAGCCACGTTTGTTGACAAATGTAAGTTAAATGGTTTTTTATATATAACTTCAGAACGGGCGGAGCTAATGACTTCTGGTTTGCACCATTGGAAAGCTGGCGAAAAAAGGGTTAAAATAGTGTATTTGAACGTCAAAATCGGCCAATATTTAGCAAAGTTATCGTCGTTTTCGTATAGGCTACATCTAAAAAAGTGCGGCTTATGTGTTCCAATACGGTATATCGGCACATCGGCACAATACACCCTGTGTATTCATTACAGTAGCTCCATTTGGCTGGAGCTACTCTAATGAATACACAGGGTGCTTCTAATCCGGGAATCAGCTTTCTACTAAGAAAAGATTTTTCAGCGAGACTCTCAAGCCGATGGGAGAGAGGACCTGCTGCATGTAGTAGGCCCATCGCATCCAGTGAGCCAGAAGCATCCAGTAGGCCCGACGCACGCAGTGGGCCACGCCGAGCGCCGGTTTCGAATCACGATCTCCAAAACGATGTAGTTACAACCTCTACAAATGCTCTTAGTGCCTGACGAAGACGGATGAATACTGTCTGTTGAAAATTCGCAAGAATCTGGTGAGATTCCTGTATTCTGAAATTGTGCGTTAAATTCAGGACTGACACTTTTTTTAAAATACCTCCATGAGTTGAAAATAGACCAGTCGTCGCAACCATGGGTAAATTGTGACTTTGGAGACGGTCACCAGTTAATCCTCGACTTAAAGGCCTCTTTAAAATAAACAAACGAGTAATGGCATTCAGGTTAGCAAACACTTACATAAATTTCAATCCAGCTCCTCCTCACGTTACTTTGCCACGGAACGGGAGGCAACACACAAAAGAAATGGTACTGTCCAAACCACAGGTAAACCGCTGGTAGTTATGCATTCGCTAACACACCACACTGAAATAAGAAACCCGACAGCACCTGGAAATCCAAGGGCCAGCCCTGATCTTGGACGCACGCAGAATGCCCTCGTCTGTCTTCCTTCTCCTTACATACACTACATTATATACTTCCCGTTTGCGGGTGGGCAAAGGAGTGCACATGCGCAAAACACTAAAAGTCGATTATCATAAGAAAAGTAATTATTTATAATATTACAAAATTCAATCTGCTTACACCACAATGAATTCACAGATTAATAACATACAATAATGACTAAAATACATTTCTCAAAAATAGAAGTTTGGAATACAATATTTTATACCATTGAGATTGATAATTGGCAAGACTAAGAGATGAATCGGAGGAGAGACAGTGGATTCTTACTCTCACAGATATTAAGCTCAACTCTGCCAGTCTCTCTCTGTTACCTCGAAGCAACCAGACTGACCTAACGATTGCCGTATACCTCAGGTTGATGATGAATGCTTGGCTATCGGAGGACTGCGACGGATGCTGTCTTACACGGACTGACCCACGGGTCGAGTAGCATCCTTCCCCACGTCCTTCCCTAGCCTTATTGCTTGCTCTGTACATGGCAGCACCACTGTTCCAGTCGTCCGTTGTTCCTCCTCTGCCCTCCTTACCTGCTGATTTCGTTTACACAGGGAAGGGGGGGGGGGGGGCTAGACTCTGGTTCACCACACAGTAGATCTGCGCCTCCAGGCTTCTGGCTGACGTCCTCCGAGTTCCCCCACGAGTTGAGGATTCCCCGTGTTTTGCAATTAAGTGATTGTGATCCCTGCCTTCAGCGCCGACAAGACCATGGTTCGCCTCCTTTATCCGTCATCAACGCCCTGTCGGTTGACTCTCGGTTCACTTCCGGGCGCCGACAGCCTACAGTCTGCGACACTGCCGCTTCGGCTTGGTTGTCACCACCGCATTACTATCAACACATACGCTTCAACAGAGTCGGCCTCCATGAGCCAGTTGTTTCAGTTCTAGGCACACGGTTGCCCACAATGCTGTGCTAAATTCGAGCACAATGTTCTCCGAATGTGTCCAGCATGTCGCAGTCCTGACTACTCACCCTGGTCTTGGCCGATCGAGATCCTCAGGCAACACGACCAATGGTCGCTTCTCCCCCTAAGATTTTCTCGCCGGGGTCTTCTACGCTTTTGCACATTGGCATGTTCAGCTACTGATGCCACCATAGACCCAGCAAGCCGTTGCTTTCGGATGCCCAGTTGTTTATCTTCTGTTCAGACATGGCAGTCTGGCGGTCACCTTATTTTCTCCGGTCGCCAACTTGCTACGGACGTTGTCCCTCGATGCCAGGGCCTTCCATGCCAATTCCGACACTACTTCATTCACAGTTCCTTGCGATTACACACATCAAGTTTGAATATAACTCCGCATCTTCACAGCACCAGCCTAGGCCTTATGTTTCCAGGCAGCCTTGCTCCATTGCGCCAATCCGATCTCCCGTTGGTTTCAACGGTGTCCTTTTCTTTCGACTGTAACCATGAAGACGTTCCCTGTTCTCCAGCCTGCGAAGCCACGTCTTAGACCAAATAAGATCTACCTGCTTCATGGAGGCAGTGCTCACTATCATAAGTTATAGTTTTCATTCCTCCGGTCCTGAATGCGTAATGCTTCCATTAGGCTCTCCGATACACCAGTCGTCGATCATGCTAAAGACACCCGCTGACGGCTCTACCGACCAGTTCTCTTTTGCTGCTCTCGTGTTTGACACTGCTCACGCTCATGCTGACCATCTACTTTCGGACGCCATACCACCAACGAATCCTTCCGTGCTGCTGGCAACCGTTGATGATGAATCCCCACTTCAAGCCGGTCAAGAAACTCCTGAAGCTTTCGACTTACAAACACTTGAAGACGCTTTTAAAGACGCCAAAAGCCGCCTTGAAGCAAAACGTGATCTTCACCGAGCCACGGACACCATGAGCCACCACTCCCCGAAGTCTCCCCTCGACCTTTCGTCCCACTCCTGACGATGTCATCATGCCGTAACCCGCAACGAGGTAGATGAGGGCAGTCCAAACCGCAATCATCAAGCTTTCGTCTGCCCTGCCGGCTCTTCCGCCCTCCTGCTCCTCATCCGTCCACCGGGAATACACGAGCAACTGGGTGGCATCAACCTGAAGGGCAAGACATGAAAGCAGGAAAAGATCGACCACCACCAGCCAACTCAACGCAAAGAAATCCCTTCTAACGCCTGCGGCCACCCGATTAGACGACAGATCCCAGCTTTCACTTCCGGCTTACACTCAACTTTCACATCCGGAATGCAATCTGCTTTCATTCGGGAACCTCGCAAAGCACATTCACTTCCCCGACGACTCTGGCGCATACGATCCACCTTCTCACTCGCACAACTCTTGAAGACGGTCGAAGAAACTGTCCCTGACTGTTTTCTCTACAACCTGCGGATGCACCTGTCATCAATCGCGGACTCAAGACTGGATTCGGGTTTGCCCTACGGTACCGTGATGCCAAGCCCTGCAACTTTTTAGGTCAATCGACGACACTATAACCTGTTTCCTATGCAACGGCGTCTCCCACAGAGCCATGGAGACCATGAGCCACCACTCTCCGAAGTCTCCCTTCGTCCTTTCGTCCCACTCCTCACCATGTCATCATGCCGTAACCCGCAGCGAGGTAGATGAGCTAGTTCAAACTGCAATCATCAAGTTTTTGTCCGCCACGCCGGCTCCTCCACCCTCCTGCTCCTCGTCCGTCCACTGGGAACACACGAGCAACGGCACCAACCTCAAGCCATGAAAGCAGAAAAAGATCGACTACCACCAGCCAACTCAACGCAAAGAAATTTTGTCCAACGCCTGCGGCCACCCGATTGGACGACGGATCTCAGCTTTTACTTGCGGACCACACTCAACTTTTACATCCGGAACCCAATCTGCTTTCATCCGGGAACCTCGCAAAGTACATTCACTTCCCCAACGACTTCCGGCACAGACGACCCACCTTCCCACTCACACAACTCTTGAAGACGGTCGAACAAACTGTCCCCGACTGTTTTCTCTACAAGCTCTCTCAAGCTGCGGATACACCTGTTATCAATCGCGGACTCAAGATTGGATTCGGGTTTGCCCTACGTGACAGTGATGCCAAGCTCCGCAACCTTTTAGGTCAATCGACGACGCTATACTAACCTGTTTCCTATGCAACAGCGGCTCCCTTCTCGGGAAAGGTGACACACTTAAACTGGACAAAGACGCCCGGGCCCCCCCCCGCCTCCAGCCCCACGGCCAGGGAAAGAGATGAGCTTCCTCCGTGACTTTGGCAACGGCCGACAAACTCGAAGAACTTTGACACATACCCGGAGTGCAAATTCCTAAATGCTGAAGTGAAACTCGACTTCAGAACGTCCCTCACCATCCAACGAAAGGCTGATATCATGACCCATGTACTCTTTGACATCGACAAATGCTTTCGACCGAGCCTCCGCGCCGCTTCTCTAGCTGACGTCCTAAACACAACAGTCAATGTGTTCTGCGAGAAGCTTTCGGCCGGTCCTAAACCTGATGAAATCAAGAACCTTTCCTCCCTAATTTCACAGCTTTTTCAAAAGGTAAGCTTTGCCACCTACCACTCCATGAATTGGGCGACAAAAGCAATTTTTTACATTTTCCTTCTTCGTGAGATAGCCCTGATTTTAGCCTCAAATCTCAACAAATCAACGAAGCACCTCCTCCGCAACCAACCCATTCACGAGATAGAGACTATTCAGATGATTAATCCCTACTCTCGCCCCACATCTTGACATCTCACAAAAGCCAAAGTTTGTTCGTTCCAACCAAACCTGTCCACGGCCCTTTAACAAGAATTCCAGACCACCCCCGAACCATTCTTCCACGGATAACTACAACAAGCCACGTCCTCTGCCACCCAAAAACAACAGGAACGAAAGCAAGCAGTCTCAACGCCAAAACCAATCCTTTCGGACAAACCAGCAGGTACGACCCCGCACGGCCACCTCAACAAATAGCCAACACAAAAGAGCCGTAACTCCCGACCGCAGAAGTCGGTACTCGTCACCAGAGGACAGGAGCTCCTTTCGGAAAGCACGATGACACCACAAACATTTTGTCCCTGCCGATCGAAACGCATAACTGGCCTGGCAACGCATAACAAACAACAAGGAAATACTCTCGATAATCCAAGAAGGCTTTTGGCCCAAGGTTACCACAGGCACCTTTTTCGAGCTTTTTTAAGGCAGTTTGGTTTTTTTGCTTTATTTTTCAATTTTTCAAATTGTTTCCATGGAATCACGCCGTGACGCATCCTGAAGGTTTACGAGTTTAACTCGAAAACCCCCTTCGGAGGTGCATTTTTTAAATTTTATTTCAATTGTTAATTAGTTCAGGGAGTACTTACCGGAGGCCAGAAATGTCTTCAAAATAGGCTAAAATGCTGAAAGGAGCTCACAGCGCTTCCCCAGACCCCCTAACTGGAAGGGGAGGGCACACCAATTACTTGTTAGAAAACCCCTTCAGGAAATCCTGCCTGCACCTATATCGTGTGAACTCAAGTCACCCTGGTAAATTTTATAAAATTTCATGGTTTTACAAAACCCTAATTTTACAAATATGCCTCAGTAGGGGGAAACCCACATCCCATGCCCCAAGTGCTTTTTTTCTTTGGACGTTTGCTTTTTTCCCAAAATTTCATGTGGCAACCCTGTTTCGGCAAACCTTTCATGACAAGCCACCATTAACTAGTTCGCCGCCTTGGCAAAGGGCTCCTCAAATGCATGACCACCTCTCGTCCGAGGTTCAACAACTCCTGAACAAAAAAGCCATTCAAGAATGCCGGAATTTAAAACCAGGATTTTACAGCTCAGTCTTCCTCTGACCCAAGAAATCAGAGGGCAGTCGATTAATTTTTAATTTCAAACCACTCAACAAATTCATCTCCAACGACCACTTCAAGGTGAAAACCCTAGAGACAATACGACTTTCCCTCAAGAAAAACGACTGGACAGTCTCAATCGACTTAGAGGATGCTTACCTCCATGTCTCACTACATCCGAAGACTCATTACTTTCGATTCCTTTACAACCAAAAAATCTACGATTCCGACTCACGGCCCTTCCAACAACAACCTCTACACTTTTGAGTCGCAACGAAGACACCTTCAATGTCTTGCGAATTTTCAATGGCAAACTGCCATCCTCCTCAGGCACTTCGACAATGTTTCGGCCTCTTTACATCTACATCGTCTGCTACGAATTTGTAACTGCCGCTCCTCGCAGCCTCCCGTATTTCGTGGGCAGCTCGCTTACTAGCTCGTAAGCTTCCACTGTCCGCCAAGTTGTTGTTTCAGGTCCCTCCGAATGATGTTTTCAACCTAGGGAAATGCAGGCCCTTGAATGTTCATTAAGGGTACTTCACGGGCGGCTTCTATCATCAAACTCCTCAAGCAAGCTGGGATTCATCAAGACGAGGCCAACCGCATCGCTTCGGTTCTGGTTTCGGCCATGAAGTTATAGCTCAGTTTCGGTTTCGGCCGAAACTGGTTTGACTTGTTTCGGTTATGGTTTCGGTTTCGGCCGAATCCTGTGCTGCAGTTTCGGTGAAGCCGAAACTAAGTTCCGCCTCCCAGCAGTAGACAGTTTCCGTAGACTAACTAGGCTGCAGCATAGGAACGCACAGGGGTGCTATCACATATCCTGCTTTCTATCTGTTATGCCCACGCTAATCAATAATAAAAAAATTTTTTCAATCCAAATTCATTCATATTTATGGCTGCATTGCACAAGAGGGAATTTGCACTTTTATTTCTTTATACATTTTAAAGCACAGCTTATACCTTATTGAATGGAGCCCTTTTCCAGTGCCCTGGACTTCCCTCGCCGACACAACTTCATGGTTATTTTTTATTCTGAAACATTTTCTTTGGGGGGGGGGGGCGCCCGGTGAGAGGGCGCACGTGGATTTGCTCAGCGTTTGGAGGGAAATGGGTAAACTGGGCTATGCCTTCCAATATAGACTGTCTGCGAAAACCACACACTCATTATTTTTTTTATTTTATCCTTGTTTTTGTCTAATCATTAAAACTGATATTATTCAGGTTAGGTTCTGGTTCCGGTTTCGGCCGAAACTGATATACCGGGTTTGGTACAGGTTTCGGTTTCAACCGAATTGCCAGTTTCGGTCGAAATTAATTAACTGGTTTCGGTAGTAGTTTCGGTTTCGGC
>JAHWFP010161810.1:0-11372 GCA_023313725.1 Lithobius niger | reverse complement strand
GCAACCTTGTCATTAGAGCAAAACAATACGTTTTGATGCCAAAAAAACCGGTGTGACAAGTGCATGTTAAAATACGATAAAACATGACCGGCACAGTTTAGAAGAAACAGCTGCTTTTTAAAGCAATATGATGAATTTATTCCCTTATGAAGACATCGGTTCTATTTACAGATGACCATCTTTATATCTTTAGAGCGTAAAAAATGTTTGACATTGTTTACTACGACTATATTTTTGCTTACTGGTGGTGCCGCCAAGATTCCAAAAAGGGTCGGCCTTTGAAAGTAGTGATATCATTCAGCCAGGGAAAGGCCACCAAGGTTAATCCTATCAGTCAAGTTAATCTCAACGCCTAATAGTTCGAAAGTTAAATGAAAACTAGAAGATTGCAGTAGCATCTTCAAGTTTTCATTTACCGTCAAAGTATTATTCGCCAGGAAAAGGCCGCCAAGGTTAATCCTATTAGCCAAGTTAATCTCAGCGCCTAATAGTTCAAAAGTTAAATGAAAACCATAAGATTGCTAGCAATCTTCAAGTTTTCATTTAACGTCCAAAGTATTATGCGGTGCGATTAAAATGGCTAATAGAATTAATCTTGGCGGCCTTTCCCTGGTTGAATGATATCACTACTTTCAAAGGCCGACCCTTTTTGGAATCTTGGCGGCTTCTCTTATACCAGTTTGGGGTTTGAGTGGGTTTTTGTTTACTGGTGTCGTGTAAAATTTTTTTTTGTTATTGCTCTTATTATTTTCTGAAGTGAGTGAAACCAATAAGTAGGCTAATGAATTTTAGTTGTCAAGTGTTCTTTTATATTACTCGTATTATCACTATGTAGTCCTTCTTCACATGAGTCACATTGTTCTTGCTCAAAATGATCGTTACGTACGCAGCTCTAAAGGCAGGCCTATTTTTAGGTTGGGGCATGACGTCACAGGCCCTAATGTTGGGCGCCATGCTGGGGGAGGAGGCGATCGCCAGGGCAGGTAAGACCGCATGCCCTTTGTTTTGTATCCGTGGTTTTGCTTAAATATCTAAATTAGGGCCCCAAAATAAATGAAATTATTTTTTGAGTTCTTAATTTTTTTTATCTTTGCTGTCATCACTTTGCACTGTATTTGAATAAGATCAATGGACTCGTGTGAAGATGGTCTGCTATGTGAGAGCAGGGTTCACATCTTGTGGTCAAGGTTCATTGGCATTTTTGCACTTAAATTTGAATAAATATTTAAACGTAAGCCGCTGTAAATGCGTGCATTATTTTAGTTTTACTTTGGAGAATAGCATTGTATTGACCACAATGTGGACCCTGTGATATTGCGCATCAGAAACACAATGTCGTTTGGGGTTGGGCCAGTGAGGAGAAGATGTTTGTTGATTGTCTGTCTGTCTGTCACCGTGGTTCATGGCCAAACTCGCTCAAAACAAACGACTAGTTTTGTTTTTGACGAGTTGTGGCAATCACTGGTGTTTGTTAAATATAGGTACTTTACTTTTAGATGGTGGTCAAATGGTCGCGGTGGCTGAGCGGTGTGGAGCTCAAGGTAGCTGCCTGAAGAAGTTGATCTTATGAGTAATTGGGTCAACCTTGTCAAAATCCATCACCCCTGCCGTTCAGGATACAATGAGAGGCTACCAGCCAACTTCCGCAATTATGGGATTTATTCTGGCCTAATTTTAGAGACACTCTTGGCCCCTACCATGATCGAAGGTTTTCCCTGTTCGAATCCCCGGTTTGACCATTACTAAGACTTTTCTACGTTTTTAATGGATTAAAATTGAGCCATTTCATTTATCTGAGCATTTGTTTGCTTCAGTGATGGGGTCCGAAGGAGGAAAGAAATCCTGGTTTAGGGAGGAGGAAAAAAAGGGGGAAAAGCCTTCGACGAATTTTGAAAGCATCTTCCAAAGAAAAATGTGGCTTTATTACTGGAAAAGTACAAGGAAACAATGCCAACAGAGAAAATCATACACTACAAATTGGGTAGTACAATAAGCCATCTTTATGTATTTACCCTTTGCCAACAGGCGGGAAACCGATGGAACCGACTTACCAATCTGGCACTAAGAATCCGTGACAAAATGCCTTTAGCGGTAAAAATAAAGAAAGAAAAAACAAAGAAGGAAAAAAAATCGACATGTCCATTCCTCAAATGGCCGGAGACAGTACCAATGACGAGAACTTAGCAAAAGCTGTACGGTGGTACGTTATTACCGCGTAAAGGTACGTAGGCGCCTAAAGGTTTCGTTTGCTGGTCCGAATTTGACTCATATTAGCCTGTTACTGTGATACGGTATTTCTTATACCCTAATAATTGAAGTTTTGACTTACTTTCGCTTACCTTTGTATAATTTTTGAACAAAGGTGTTGAGGAGGGGGTTTAAATTAGTCGTGAAATCACCAACGATAGAAAAAATGATATTAATTTGTACTACATCATTTGACCTTGACCTCTTTTTTTAATGTTGAGATGACCTTGACCCAATTTCAGAGCCTTAGAGCAAGTGACACTTACGAACTTGAAACTGAAAGTCAAACTGGCCCCATTATGGAATAGACAGACGTTTCACTTTCATCTTTTGCCTTCTACTTCTCCACTAAAGAGCATACAGACTTGGAAAATCACATTGCAAGTCAAACTCTGTCTCTTTCACGATAGCCTCGTCAAGCACTATTTCACCCTAAAATCTCACTTTCCGTGGAATTTCACATAAGAAGGCATTTTCGTACTTTAGACCCACATTTTATCCTTTATGTTTTTCACATGCTTCCACGATTTATTCATGGGGAATCAACCTTTTAAGTGCTATGCTGGAGGAAACTCGAGCCAAACACAAGCACAGGTTTAAGTATTAAAAACACAGTCCGAACTGCGTGTAATGGGCAACAATGGAGAAATAACAAAAATGCTAGGTTCCGTTAACGGGCCGTGGCCGAGTTGGTAGAGGCGTGTGCTTCACATTAAAGAACTCCTTCAAGTTGCTAGTTCGAGTCCCGTCCAGGTTACCCCTACTTTTGTGGAGATAGAAAATTAACGTAGCACTTAAAGGGTTAAATGTGACAATACTTGGGGTCATTCATCTCAGAATGATCTGCGTCTCTTCGATTTAAGAATTTTTAAACCATGATATAAATGCTTCATGGTTTATTCTTTACTCAGTGTTTAATATTATCATCCAGTTTCACTGTCAGTATTCTTTCAAACAGGCCATATTTTATTATCATTATTATTATTAATGTTTAAGCCTTATGAAAGCTGAAGCAAACTAACGTTCGTGTAGGTAAAACCGGTTCAGTTTTCAACCTTACTGGAAATTTTAGAAGCAAAAAGACGAAGAGGAAGCGAGGGGCTGAAACTTAAAGACGGGTTGCCACCGAATGAAGATCTGCTGCATTTAGCGCCTTCTAGCTTCCAGAAAGCGAAGAAATGCACAAAGACGTTTCTTTTAACGACACAATCAAGCCACGTGCTTCTTAATTATTTGGTGAATAGTTGGTGGATCCTCGACCAAATTAACAGTTAAAGGCAGTGGCATAACTAGTGGGGGGGGGGGGGGCAAAGGGGCGATTCGCCCCCTCTGTGAGATTTTGAAAGCTTATTCGGCAAATCGGCCAAGTCACTTTTACATAGCTGAAAAATTATTTACCGTCAGATGGCTGCATTTTGAGGTCAAAGACGCAACTTTCATTTTAACTAATTTATACTTCTACTACTGTTTTCTCCTTTAAATCACTAAAATAACCAGGTAACAAATACAGAAATACGAAAATTAGTAAAGATAAACAGTAAGAATTACTAACTCCATATTTTGCTTAAAATTCCCAACATATCTAACAAAGTATCAATGTTTAAAAAATAAGTATCTAGTATGAAAGACTGAAAGATTTCCATTACAAACTTTTTTTATGCGTATAATGCAGTCAGCAAAACAGGTTTTATAAAAATGTTTCCAACTGCACTTTACAAGGCCAGAAAATGCCGGAAAATAGCAAAAATGCATCAGCTTCCGGGGCTCTTATTCGGTTCTCATTCCACACCATTCGGCTAAATGCCTAGTGTTTCCCCCTCAGTACAAAACCCTAGTTGCGCCACTGGTTAAAGGTATCACTGTCACTAGATGGTGCCATGGTAGATTCTTTTGTGTTCTACCGTGGCACCATCTAGGGACAGTGATTTCGTTAACTGCTACAGCTTGCACTCAGGTACACGCACTGTTAAAAATTTCCGTATTTTCACCGTACAACGTCCGTAAATATTTACGGAACATGCCTGTAAATATATTTTACGGAATAAAGTACCGTAATTAGACTGATAATTACTGTTTAGCCTGACTTCAACTCATCTTTACTTAATTAATGCTCCGGAAATTTAACCGTTGCTCAAGATAACGGGACGTCTGTTAAATTACGTTCATTTTCCTGTTAGCAGTGTTACCATTGACTGTCACAGTAAAAAAACGGAAATATTTTTACAGTGCGAGGGTATGCCACATTTTTAATAACTAAACAGTAATAAGAGGCACGTGACTTGTTTTTTGGTGCATTCCTTTGCTTCCTCCAAGTAAGCGCGAAATAGCACTAGATAGCGTTAGACGGCGCTTAATGCTGCAGACTTTCATTTGATGGCAACTCGACTTAAATACTTAATACTTAATTTAATTAATACTTAGTTTAATTAGCTAAATCGTCCTCGCGGGGCGTGACAAAGTTTTAGTATAAACAGGAAAAAAAATGTGAAAATAAAGTATCTCAACAATAAGTCAATAGATGATATAGTAATATAACCAATGTAACTGGTGTATATGGAAAATGGCGGGGACTTTACAAGGACTTCTTTCCAGTTATCGACCAGATCAGCTTCTTCCGGCACAGCAGAACAACTGATACACTACGAATTGAAACTGAAAGTGAAACTGGCACCACTGACTGGGGTAGGCAAATGTTTTTTGACTTATCCAATAAAATAGCAGACCGCCTGTGGAAAGTCACGTCGCGATCGTCAAGCTCTGTATCGTCGTGGTGATAACCCCATCAAGCATTCCTTGTTTCACTTTACGTGAATATCACGTAAGAACTCGTAGCTCGTGTTTCTGCCCATATTTTGATATTGGGCAGAAACACGAGCTACGAGTTTGAAACTTTGATCAGTATTCGATTAAGTTATGTTACTGGGCCATACCGTAACATATCCTTTCAAAATCTTAACAAGACTTGAAAGTGACATTTACTTTGAATGAGTCAAAGGCATGGCAAGTGCTGAAGGCACGTAGTTGGAATGGCAAGTACTCAAAATCTTAAGAATGCGATCAGTGTGATGTGTTGGTTATAGGCGTTAGTCCTTTTTTTTTAAAGTCAGTTCCTTTTGAGCGTTAAGTCAACCGAAACAATTTACTGTTCATTTGGCTGAACCGGCTCAATTTTGAACACTACCAGACTTTTTAGAAGACGAAATATCTGGTAAAGAGAGGAGCCAACCCAGGGATTCGATTCAGGAAATCTCCGATCATCGTATAGGGGCCGAGAGATTGTCCATAATTGGCCATAACGTGCTTTTTAGAGTACAGAATAACAGTGAGCGCCATATTGCTGAAGGAATTTAACGCATTTAAGCATATGCCAACACCTGCTTGTTCATGAGACATGGCTTTTTATTATGATGAACTTTTTTATTTTTATTCTACCTTGATTATGATTGACAATTGGTTTAGGCCAGGCTTTAAACTGCAATGCATTTATTTTATTTTATTTATTAAAAAAATTTTTTTTTAAACATTGACAATGGTACGGCTTTTCCCCTCAGTCATCCCTCACGTTTGGCGATGCCATCGGGAACCACTGTGTCCCTGGTAGGTCTAACCTTGGTGGTAAGGCATTCGTGACCCCAACCCTATACCATCAACCCTTCCTTTACAGCCGGTCAACCGTCTTCGTTTTAAACTTGTAAACTTTACAATTTTTAATTTTTGTTTTAACTTCGGATGGCAGTTAGTGACCACCAGGTCCTTGCCATTCCGGTTGCGTTTGCAACTAACTTATATATATTATTATTTTTTAGGTCTTAGTTCCGTCAGTGGCTGGTCGCTAAGCTGCCATAACCGCGACCAGCCACTGACGGAAACTAACACCTAACAAATAATAATATATATAAGTTAGTTGTCATAACCATTTCGAGGAGGGCGTAAATAACGACTGTCTTGTGCTTTCCTCTTCACAAATCATTTCAATCTTTTTCTTTCTGAACCATGTGTGACAACGGGTCTACCTGAGTAGGTGACCTCCGTGGGTATTTATCAGCAGATCTCTGTCCGGAGTACAAGCATTTTCGCCTGTTAGCAAGGCCGGAAGGAAGCAGATAGGGGGACACAACGTCATTTCCTCCATGTCCCATTACCAGTAATATGCACGTTATTATGAGAGATTAGCTCCCTGTCCATTCCTTTTCCGTCCTTCCCCCCAACCAACGCAACCCCTTCGGACCATTTTTTTTTCTCCCCTTCATCTTGACTACCCCTCGAGCAAGGTGTGAGTGAGGTTGAGCCTCGGGGGCAAACCGGTATAGAGACCCTGAAAGCAAGTCAGCGCAGGCGCGCACAATATGGCCACTTGCCCTTTGTCCCTCATGTTGTACGATTTTTGAGTCTCCTTTTTTTTCCCTCCCCTCGCCATGACTTTTTATGACCCACAATAAAATCTACACTATTATGAGCATTTTATAAACTCCCTGTTGGCTCAGAGAAAAAAAAAAAGAAAGAAAAGCACGTAGTTACCCTAAGAAGAAGGGTTATGTGTACACGTAGAGAATCACCTGTGGTGATATTAAGGGACCCCCCCCCCCCTGTTAAGTGGGATATGTAATATCTGGGGGCCGACTTCTCTAAAAAGGGTTTCCATAAGAGGGAGAAAATGAATTAAAAAGAAGGGGCGATGGATGACGGTAAGGCTCGCGCCCGGACGGAGTAACACTCCCTTCAATCATCTCTCCCCTTCCCCTTCTATATAAAAATTGAGAAATAAATTGAGTAATAAATTGAGTAATAGCAGAAGAGTACGCTGTTCCGTTAGGACTAGAGCATTGGACTATTTTGAGACTCTGTTCCGACTCTGTTCCGACTCTGTTCCGACTCTGTTCATGTGCTGATTGACCAGCATTGCGCTACTTCTCCCATAAGTAATTTTTAAGAAGACCTAGATTGCTAAGTTATGGTAGCTCAGTTAGCAAATGCTTTGCCTTGCTACTTAATAGCGTTTATCTGGTGAATGACTGGAAAGGGGATCCCGTTGCAGGCATGAATACCCCCAGTGAATGACTGGAAAGGGGATCCCGTCGCAGGCATGAATACCCCCAGTAAATATTGTGGGTGGGAGAAGGGGGAAATGAGATTTAATTAACATTAAATTAAATTAATACCGGAAGAAAACAAGCTTATGTAACAGGTTCTCACCTAAACATGCGACAAAAACACTTTGACACAGGGTCAGATCGTATTGTCTCTTCCAACTGCTGGTTGAAGGCGTTGTAACAACATTTTCTGGAAGTGAGTTCCAAGAATTAATAACTCTCACAGTGAAGCAAGACTGTGCAACAATGGTGCGGATTCGTGGTTTTTTCAACTTCATGCTGTGTCCTCTAGTTTGTATGACAGCCAACCGCTGAAAAAACTGGCCGACAGGCAAAATCACTTCGCCAGACAAAATTTGAGAATCTTGATACGGTCAACTCTTAAAAGCCGATCAACAAGGGTTGTGAGGTCAAGTCTTTTCAAACGTTCTTCACGTAAAACAAACCCTTCATTGAAGAGCAGTGCCTGGTGACGGCCCTCTGAACTTGTTCCAACCTGTAAATGTCACCATTGTTATGGGGTGACCAGGAGTGTCTACAGTATTCAAGTTTTTTTTCGAATAAACGTCATACACAATCTTCTTGTATTCGTAAGTGTCTACTACGATTTGAACATAGACTTTAGAATAAAAAACGTTCTCCGAGCATCATTGAACTTGTCCCCCCCCCCCCTCCCGGTGGGGAAAGGGAAGCAGAGGATACGGTGAGGAGTGGTTATATAACTTTCGAAGGATATTGAAAGATAAAAGACAGAGCAGTTGCGTTAAGTACAAAAGAGGCAGAGGAGGCAACCGCCTCCGGGCCCACTGACTTTGTGGGCTCCCTAATTAGCCTTAATTTAACATATTTTTGTAACCACAAAATTTTAGAAAAAATTGTTGTGTGTGTTTTTTTTTTAAAATGATTGCTATAGTTCCGTGAAAGTTGTGTCTTGTGTGGCTTAAACTTAACCAATTCATTTTTTTTTGTGAAGGGAGGGGGGGGGGAGGGGGAAGGCGGTCTCTACTGAGCTCTCACCTTTTGTGGAAAAAAACTGTGCTTCTTTTTATGAAGGGGGGGGGGGAAGGCGCCTCCACTGGGCTCTTGTCTTGTGCCAGCAAAAACAGCATTTTTTTATGAAGGGGAATGGGTCTCCCCTGAGCTCTAGCTTTGCGCGGCAAAAACTGCATGTTTTTTCTGTGATGTTGTGATGTAGGGCGGGGGGGGAGGGAGCCTCCACTGTGCTTGAGCTGCAAAAATGCGTTTATTTATTTTATGTTTTAATTAAGGGGGCCCCCACCGGGCTGTCACCATGTGTGGCAAGCCTGCATTTTTTTTTTTATGGAGGGAGCCTTCCACTGAGCTCCCGCCTCCGGGCCCCTATTTGGAAGTTACGCCCCTGAAACAGAAACATGTTTGGCTTTGACTTCAGATTTATTGGTATGATAGTAATTTTTGGCATAGCCTACCAATATTACAGGCAACAAACACAGGGTAAAATAATCCTGTCTATCCTACTCTGCATCGTGAAACATCAACTTACGTTTGGGTGAGGAAACTGAGGAAATGTTTAAATGTCAAGGTCGAAAAAAAGTGACAAGTCAGGCAGAGGCGCAGGGAACGGAATATAAACTAGACCACGCAGACCTAGCATCATTAACGCGCGCCCTAGAACTGTGGGCGAACGATCGACCAAAGTTACACAATATGGTTTTTTATGCATACTTACAGGCAAGAGTCGATCTCACGGCAATAAATCGTGTGTCTTGAGTCTATAGGGTTCGACCAACGATTGCGTATTTGGACTAGCAGAATTACGACCAACATCGAAATAGCTGTAGTTTTGCCGCGCTCCCGGCCTAAGCCATGGCAGCCAGACATCGAAATAGCCCACCACGGATTTCCGTGAGCACCCGGGGCCAATGACCATACCTGACAGAAGGTCGTCAGTCCCAGTCTAGGTGACACGGTGCAGCCTCGGAGTCGGTCGCAATGCTGCGCCGATACAGGATGCGCCACTGAGTAACTGCAAGTCAGTCCCAGTTTTAGTAATGCGCGGTGCTGAGCACAGCAAAGAAGCTTCACATCCTGTGTTGGTGTTAATCTGGGGGGGCCTATCTGTCTGTCTGTCAGTATCGATTTATGTCAAATTTTCCCTATGTATTCTATCATCTGTTTGCGGAGTTTCGTTCGAAAATTAATAAAATTGGACTAGGTGTTTCGTGGATTTTGATTCAAATCAAAATAATCAGACATCAGAAAAAATCATTTTCAGGGAAATTTATTAGCCTACTCATTATTCAGGGCAATTATTTAGAAAATATTGTGCAACTAAAAGACTCGACGTATAAAACGACACCTAAAAGCATGTGTGTCTCTGTGTCTCTCTCTGTGTCTCTTTCTGTTATTAATGGTTGAATTCCATTGATACACAAATTCAGCCAATATGCCATAACCTTATGCGTGTACAACTTTTTTTTCCCCAAGAGCCGGTCAAATTATCACGTTAAAATGTTTTGTTTCTTTAAATTTACACTATTAATACCGTAAGCGCATGACACTATTAATACCGATACCACCAGAGAAAAAAAACCCTGTGTAGCTCTTCTGCAATCTGATAATGGAAGCTACCGACGGGTGCACGATGGTACAGCTCACGAGTAGCTCTTCTGCAATCTGATAATAGGAGCTACCGACGGGTACACGATGGTGCAGATTGCGAGTTGATCTTCTGCAATCTGATAATGGAAGTTACCGACGGGTACGAAATGGTGCAGCTCGTGAGTAGCCCTTCTGCAGTACGATAGTGGAAGGTACCGACAGGTGCACGACGGTGCAGCTGACAAGTAGCTCTTCTGCAATCCGATATGGAAGCTACCGACGCGTACGCGATGATTGCATACCGTCCTTACGCAGGCTAGTAATCTTAGAAGCGTTGCCAGCTAGTTTACTATTATTAATCATAATGCCAGCAGCCCATTACCAACTTTATCGCTCTAAGGATTGTATTTACAAAGAGGGCAGAAAATCAATGTAGAATTTTTGAACAGAATCGAATAATATGTTCGAAAGTTATGGTACATACAAACAGACAGACGACAGAACCGGATGAAAACCAGCTTTGCTTTGCGTCTGAGCGTCTCACAGTGCGTCATAAAAAAAAGTTGTAGGAAAACTATTACAAAACCACTACACGTTTTTTTTTTTCTTTTTCGCTCCCCACAGTTTGGCGTGTACGTATTGACGTTGCATGCCGTTTCCGGCGTATTCACATAATGTTTTGACTAAAACTTGGAAAAAGGGTGTCACTGGTAGCAGTCAGAGTCGATATAACTGTCGCGTCGCTCTAACGGCTGGCAAACCTCTTCCCCACCCTGTCTATGACGTCATTATGGATTCTTACGGAAGTGCATGGATGTTGGTTTTAACTAGTGATGTCTCAATACTATTGTAAAAGTCGAATGCATCACTGAAATCCAGCTTAACTAACGTAAAACACACAAATTTATGTTTTTTTTTAGCAACGCGCGATGCGAAGCAGAGCAGTGGAGCTTCTTATCATCTTCTCGTGTCGGTCTGTGTGTCTGTCTGCCTGGACCTACGATAACTTTTGAACACGTAATCCGATTGGTTTCGGATTTCCACACGTAGTTTACGCACTGTTTGTAGAGTTAAGGTTACTGGGTAGGGTTTCCTGTTTTTTTTTACTCATGAAAATATACGAAATTAATTCAAAGGAACTTGTCAGAAATTAATGTGAAATGACTTGAAAAATAAAGCGACACCCAAAAGGACGCGTGTCAAGTTTTTCTGACTAATGTGCCCCATCTAGGCAAACAGGATAGAACAAATAGGCCTACAGCAGAAAAGCTACAAGCAATTAACTAGGACCTATTTGAAAAAGGTGGAGAGGCGACGAAAAGATGGCAAGACGGTGGAAGCAGATGCGGCTAAAGAGTGTGGGGGTGGAGGGACTGAGGCTTAATGGCGCGTCGATAGCTAGGTCATTAGCCCCAACCTCAGTCACAGTGCAGTGCGGCTAAAGAGCCACAAAGA
>JAHWFP010161809.1:12225-25794 GCA_023313725.1 Lithobius niger | reverse complement strand
CTCTCGCCACAACATTGAAGCTCTACGTCTCACCAATCCTGCCGGGATGCAGTCTTGAACTGGGTCAACAATCGATGACCCCTGCCTCGGCTCCGTCGCCGTCTTTCGTCCGCCTCTGATGCCGTAGCTAACCGCAAGCTCCACTCTTCGGCCCGTCTCCGGTCTGCCCATAGCCGGGACGTCGCCGTCGAGTCTGGGTTGTTGCTCAGGTCTCACACCTCTCCCGCCACGACATTGAAGCTCCACGTCTCACCAGTCCAGCCGTGGAAGCAGTGTGAACTAGGTCACCCATTGACGGCCCCTGCCTCCGGTTCCCTCGCCGTCTTTCGTCCGCCTCGCTGATGCTGTAGCTGTCATGACTATGTTAAATATCTCGCAAGCTCCCGTCTTTCGTCTGTCTTGGATTTGGTCTGCTGATTTTACAAGGAAGACTACCGAGTCTGAACTTCTTGCCCCATGCTCTCAATCGTCCATGCCTTACCCAGATGTTGCCGTTCTGCACCATGCTGAAAGTCGGCCAAGCCTGCATCCCCCACTCCTTACGCTCTTTCGTCTTTCACCCGCCCTGTCGACGCGCCATTAAGCCTCAACCCCCCCCCGCCCTGTTCGGGGGTTTCCATCCCGCACAATGATGAAGTTCTACCGAGCCAGCGTTCCTCGCTCCAAGCAACTCGTCTTTCTCCCGCCTTGCCCGGGAATTGCCGTTTTGAACCTTGACGAAGATCTGCAATGCCTGCATTCCTCGCTCGACGCACTCATTTGTTTTTCACCCCGCCGTGTACGGACGTTTTCATCCCGCACCGTGATAAAGGTCTACCAATCCAGCGTTCCTCGCTCCAAGCAACTCGTCTTTCACCCGCCTTCCCCAGGTGTTGCCGTTTACACTGTGGAGAACGTCTGCCGAGCTACTGCTCCTCGCTCTACGCACTCACTCGTCTTTCGCCCGCCTCGCTCGGGTGTTGCCGTCTTATACCACGGAGAAGACCTGCCAAGCCGTCGTTCTTCGCTCCACGCACTCACTCGTCTTACGACCACCTTGCGTCTTTCGCCCAACTTGCTCGGGTGTTGCCGTTTTACACTGTGGAGAAGATCTGCTAAACCATTGTCCTTCGCTCCACGCACTCACTCGTCTTTCGCCCGCTCGCTCGGGTGTTGCTGTTTTACACTATGGAGAAGATCTGCCAAGCCACCGTTACTCGCTCTACGCGCTCACTCATCTTTCACCCAGGTGTTGCTGCCCTCCACCGTGATGGTAAACCAAGCACTCCCCCCCCCCTCTCGGCCTGCTCCTTCGTCTTTCGTCCGCCTTGCTATTGCGCCGTGTCTTGCGCCGTGATGGGGAACAAACAGGCCCTGCAACTCTCACCCCCATCTACTAACTCAGCTTTCGTCTGCCTTTCTGCCAGTTAAACCAAGCCTTCACCAACATCTCTCACCCGCCTCACTGTTGTGGTGCTGTCCTGTCCCAGGGAGATAGCCCGTCAACCTGGACCTCTTTTCCCGCTCCTCGTCCCCCGTCCGCCGTATGGTTGAGATGCCGCTCCGGTCCAAGATGGAAGCCCATTAAGCTGAAAGCCTTTTTCCTCGCTCCACATCTTTCATCCGCCTTCTGGTTATGGCGCCGTCCTGAACTAGATGAAAACCCACTCATCTGGGAGCTCCTCTCTCCACCTGTCCTCTCGTCTTTCGTCATCCACTAACCAATCGAATTGGTCCCGCAGACGGTTTGTCCCCTTCCTGTCTCCTGTCTTTCGTCCGCCTGCCATGCCAGGTGACCATCGGTTACACTGCATTGTGCCACTTCCCATCCATGATCTGTGAGGCTTTCCTTCATGCTTGCCGGAATGCCATCCATTCCAGCCCGGTCCCAACTGTGGTCCTCTTTCATCGGGTTTTTTGATCTTTCGACGGCAGCTCTACCCTGATGTGGTCCTGCACTAGTCCCTCGGACGTCGTAGCCCGGCCCCTGCCCGCTCCGCACAACGCCGCCAATCCGTCCGACGGTCAACTCCTACTTTCAGCCGAGAAACCATCAGCCCTTTCGGCCCGATCCCCCTCGCTCCCGCTCCGGCCAACGCAACCAACATGACCAAGCCGCAACTCGTGACCGCCGCAGCTCCTCTCCTGTCAGCTGGTGCAAGACTTCGCCTTTTCTTCCCAGCTTGACACCATTCGAAAGTTAACTCCCACTTTCGGCCGGGAAAACAACAGCCCTTTTGGTCCGATCCCCCTCGATCTCGCTCCAGCCAATGCAACCAGCAGGAGCAAGCAGGGGGCAGAAGCTCCTTTCATTGAAACCACGTCTCCTTCGCCTCTTCTTCCCAGCTTGGCAGAAACTCAACACGGAAATTCTATCCTTCATAAAACACGGCTTTCGGCCGACACTCTTGCCTCAACAGCTGCTAACATCCTTCCCCCCGTGAAAGCTCTCTCCTCCATCCACGCAATATCTTTCGTTCGAAGTCTCGTAGCTCCTCCGGAAAGATTCAATCATGGTCCGCCACAAACCAGGACCAGCTCTTCGGCCGACGGTGCCCTTCACTCGTCCTCTCCCTTCGGCCATTTGGCTGCGCGGAAAACCCAACGCCCCAACTTAAACCAACACAAGGCTTTCTTCGAACTTTTCAAAGACCACCGCAACTCTGCTTACTCCACTCAGTTGAGTAGAAATTACTGACTACTAATCGTATAACAACCACCCTGGTCATTCCATTGTCCAACTTAAAAAAAAAAAAAAAAAAAAAAAAAAAAAGGGCGACGAGAAAGAAGAAACCAACTTCTTCTCCTCACTGACTCGCATTCTAACGTATGGAACTACACAAGAGTTATTGACATGGTAACTTATAACATTCAGGGCAATCTCCACATCATTGACCGCCAAGCATCTTGAGGGAATCCATCGACCTCCACCTCGCACAACGTGACGCATAGGTCGTGAATGTAAACGGACTACACCGTCTGCGACTTGTTGTTGCAACCTGTACCGTAGTCAATCCCCCTTAAGCATGCAGAACGAAGCAGAAGCAAACCAACCATGATGGAAGCTAAACATCCACGTTGGAAGCCAGCCAACCAGTGAAGAGGACAAGTGACCAAACTTCAAGATTCTTCACCTGTTCTGAACAAGTGCGAAGTTTTAAATAACATTTTGGGGGACAGCCTGCTTGCATCGCGGGGCGCTCGTCAGGGCAGTGCCTGCCACCAAACTTTGACGAGGTCTGCTGATAATGCTAAATTATCAGGTTAAGATGTTTTGACAACAAAGAAAGATCATTTTGCCGGCCCCCAGTCAGGCCGGCTAAAAATGGTTTCTTTGTGCCTAAAACATACTTAACCTACTCCCGCCCTGCCTCCCCTCTCGAGTCACCGCCTGACATATTGAGAGTAAAATGAATGCCGATAATGTGCGCGCTGTCGCTTTTATAAGGGAGGACTGCCGCGCGCATGCACGGCAGGGGCATGCAAGCAGGCGGCTGCACAACAGAAGAAACCTCCAGGGGAACAATGACATTCGAGGAATGTAATGCTAAATTATCAGGTTAAGTATGTTTTAGGCACAAAGAAACCATTTTTAGCCAGCCTGGCTAGGGGCCGGTAAAATGTTCTTTTTTTTCTTGTAGTACATCGGCAGCAGAAACTGTATCACACTTTCATTTTTTGCAAAATAATCATTATTTAGTGTTATATCGGCAGTTATCGGCAGTCCGTTTTGACAGTAATCTGTATCGGTACTTCGGCAAAAAAGCTACATCGGCATATCCCTAATAATTTTTTTGTGTAACCAAAATTCAATCATTTTAATGTAATATAAATGCATATCCTATACTGTTTTCACAAATATTGCAAATTCTGCAAATTCTTTTTCAAAATGAAGCAGTAGGCTAGGCTATCAATGAGACAAACCTTAATTTAGAAAAATCTTTTCTGATTAACCTAATAAGTACTTTGTTTGATTGTTTAAAAATAAATTCCAGAATTTAGCAACATTGACAAACCAATAGAGTGCTGCAGCCTATAGGCACTTGTACTGTACTCTTAATAGCGTAAGACTTCCGGTGTTTAATGCAAGAAAGTAATGTAAAGGAAATTAACACCATCTGCAACGTATAAGGGGGGAAAAAAAAAAACTTTATTTCATCATTTTTTGTGAATTACCTGGTATCCGGCACCGGCCCGGATCCGGAACCGATCCGGCACCAGCTTCAAATTATCCGGATTCGATAAAATGCTCTCCGGTCGATCCCTATTTTAAATACACGTAATATACTAATTAACTCGAAAAACATCGCTGCAATTCATACTGTGAGAAGATCGATCCGTTATAAAAACACTACGAAATAACACAAAATTCACAACACGGACCAGGAGAGGACAGAAATCTTTCCGTTTCATTAGCTTTGATTTCTTTCATCTCCTGGTTCTGAGGGTTGTTAACTAGAAAAGTTGGACTTAGAAAATGTTGGGTCATCAGTTTTTTGTGGACCACCCTTTACAAGCCTGTTGGTTTCGTTCAATCAGCGCTTGTTTTCGTACTTGATTATGATAATTGTTTTAAAAATTTTGGAACGTCTGTTGTAGCTGACTAACATCAGAATCTGTCAAAAAAGACAGTGTTACATTAACAGATTCGTCCATTGTGCGGAAGTTGTCTTTGTTTGATTAAAGCGGTGATGTGTGGGAGGGGCGGACTGGATTGGATCGCCGCCTTGTACAATCGGTATATGGGTAGGGGGGAAATATGTATTTATAAATAATAAATAAATAATAAAAGCTTTACCACGCAATGCGCAGAAGGAAGACGGAAGGGGGATGAGCCACTAACACCGTTCCTAGAAGGTTTTTTTGGGGGGAGTAATTAAACAAGGAAGGGGCGTTTAAGAAAACCGTTGAGGGATTCGCGACCCAACAGCCGTCGGAAAGAAGTGGCCGTAACCGCGTTGAGTCTCACAACTCAGGGCATTCCAAATTTTGACCACACGCACCGAAAAAAAATTTTTTCGACAGTCAAGATGTGCACTGGGAACAGTCAATTTCCATTGATGTCCACGAGTTCGGTTAATACTCGGTGCAAGATCGAAAAATGGTAAATGGACGTCAGTGTGCTGGTGTAAAATCTGATATACGAGGATAAGATCAAAGTGCAGCCTACGCAGCTCGAGGAGTTCAAGCCCAAGTTGGCTCAGGCGATCCATGTATGGGACATCACGGAGGCCAGGTAATCTCTTTGTGAAGCGGCGCTGAACAGCTTCAATAGAGTCAATGTCGCCCAAAAGATAAGGCGACCAGACAGGAGTAGCATATTCTAAAAGAGGGCGAACAAAAACCTTGAAGGCCCAAACCCTAGTTTTGGCATCACTTGATTTGAAACATCGGTCAACGATAGCCAATCTACGGTAGGCAGACGTGCAAATCTTACGGCAGTGTACAGACGATTTGAGGTCACGAGTGAACCAAATACCAAGGTCCTTTACTACATCGAGTGATGGAAGAGGAATATTATCCAATGAATAAAAATTGTTGTCCCTCACTGCACCAACCAGGAAAGAGTGGCACTTATTAACTGAAAGGGGAAGTTGCCAACACTTAGACCACCCATCAACATAATGGATTTGGGTAACCAGATCGTTAGATAGAGCTGAGGTTATTAGTTCAGTACCCACCTTCAAGTCATCCGCAAATTTGAAACTGTAACTATCAGGGTTTTCGAACCTAAGGTCGTTAAGGTAAATTAAAAATAGTAGAGGGCCCAGGACAGAGCCCTGGGGTACTCCACATGGTACAGGTTTAAGCGAAGAGAAAGAATTACCAATGTGAACCCTCTGGACCCGATTACTAAGAAAGGCTGAGATCCAATCTCTTAGTTTACCCGAAATCCCGCATTGAATGACCTTTAGTAGAAGCTTTCGGTGGACGACAGACTCGAAGGCTTTCTTGAAGTCAAAGTATATTGTCTCGGATTTAACGCCCAAGTCAAGGGCACTAGACCACCGGTCAAGGACAAGCAACAGTTGATGTGTCGCTGAACGCATTGGCATGAATCCAAACTGGTCAACATGGATAATCGAATGGTCATTAAAAAATTTTAAGAGTGTGTCACGGACAATGGATTCCATGAGTTTGCTTGCAGTACATGTTAATGCAATTGGCCTATAATTAATAGGATCCGATGCAGAACCTTTTTTGAAAATGGGAACAATGTCTGCCTGACTCCAAACCCGCGGAACTTTACTCCCACAAAAGGACAGGTCCAAAAGCCTTCAGAGTGGGTAGGTGACCTCTAAAACAAGATTTTTAATGATAAAAGCCGATAAACCATCAGGGCCAACAGATTTACTTGGATTAAGTTTCTTAATGGCGGCAGCTACAGCTGATTGGTGAAATGTGATAGAAGAACAAGATGCGGCCACATAGGGGCCACATATTTCCTGAATTGTAGCATCTCATTCTTGATTCGCTGCTCCCTCTTTCGCTTTACATCTTTCGTCTGATGAAAGACCCCTTACAAAGCCATGGCCTGAGTTCGTGGATCTTCCAAGCTGTCGTCACAGAAGAGTTCTTTTTTGCCGACTGGCTCTCACAATCGGCTATTCTTTCTCCCATGCCTGGGCCTTCTGCATCACCAGCTGCTCACCGTCTTTCGCGACTTGATTTTCCTCACTGTACTATGGTCCCTGCTTCACCTTCTCTCTCCTCCGCTCGCTCACCGTCTTTCGCTGCACACCTTGACGATTCTGTAGCTATTGTGAGACGCGGTGGGTATGTCACGTTCCTTGGCTTCAAGGAAGCTCACTGTTGACGTCTTATGGCAACAATGTTGAAGCGCCTGATCACGTCACGCGCTTCTCACTCTCGGACAGTCAGCAAGCATGGCCGACGGACGTCGCTGAGAAGAGCTCCCGAAAGATTCAAGGAAAATCCCTCGTAGGCCTACGGCTCGTATGCGGTCATGAATAAGCTGATCTCCAGTCGATCTGTGGAATGCTTTTTCGGAAGAGGACTGCTACGTATGGACCTACAGGTAAGCCATTAATCTTTCCCGCTCTTTATTCCCGATCGCTAGTTGCGTACGTTATATCTTCGTTCACTGGAAAAATATTCTGATAACTCTGCTTCTTCACTTATGAAGGCCGTCGCTCACTTTAGTAGCTGCTATCCGCCTTTCATCTCCTGTTGCTGATCTTTTGCGGTCCTTGCCTCTGCCGCCTGACTCAGCCTCTGTCACTGCTCCTCCTTCAACGGCATCACCGATTCCCTGTGGACTGCTTGTCCACGGAATTTCTTCTTTCGCACGTTCAGCTTCACCTGCTTCCTGTACTGCTTCTTCAGACACCCGCTCTTAGATCCGAAAGCTTAAGTCAAAGTTTTCCAAGCTCAAGCGCCAAGTCTTGGCTTCCACTTTTGATACTCGTCTTTTGCCGTCTATCAGGGCTGGCCCTTAACCTCAGCTTGCTGCTCTTTCATCACCTCGCCACACTGAGACCCTGGCCCTCTCACAAAAGAAAACCTCTACGCATTGTTTGACCGGGCTTATGCCCGTCAAAGCTCTTTTTTTGCCTGCTGCTTCACCGTAAGGAAAGTCTGTTCTAAGTCAAGTCTGGCTGATTACTCACTCAAGGAAACGAAAGTCGTCTTCTCCTTCTCGTCACCTGTGCTTCTCCAGTTCTTCCTTTCACTTAAAGGAAAACTAAACCCTTCCATCTTAAATTTCACTATTGTTAAGTACGAAAAAACGAAGACGCAAGTTACGCGAAGTTTCCAACATTCGTATTAATTACGCAATAGTTAATTTAAAATCTAAGTTTGATGTTTCCACAGCGCGAGGCAGCGAACATGATTTCCTCGCTTGGTACTGACGTCACATGTCATCATTACCTTGGACGAATGACGTCATCGTAGCATACTAGCGAGTGCGTGCCGGGTTGTGCTTCTAACATGGCGGCTGCAAGACCGGACTGCTCTGACCATAGCAGTTCGAAACCAAAATTCAATCTCTGCGTGATTTATTAAATTAAGAACGTACCCTACCGTGACTCAGTACCCTACAAAGACTAATGAAAGTTCGTTCAGCTGGGCGGCAATCCACTCTACGCGAAATGCTGGGCAGATAAGCAATTGGACCGTGTCCACTTGTTGCTTGTGGGGAGGGAGAGGCAGACTATGGGACACGCGCTTCATTTGAACCGAATCTGCGATGCCGATGTTGTTCTTTGCTAGCAGTAGTGGTGAGTAATAGAATAAGAGTCGAGCGCTCTTGCCTGGGCGCATGCGCCAACAGGTGATGAAGTGTGACATCACGTGAACGAGACTTGGATGTGTTGACCGCACGAATGAAGAATTCGTCTGCCAGAATGAAGACTTAGACACATTACTACGTAATAACTATAAAGCCTGAGTGGTTTTCGTACCTCTCACATGTTTTAAGTGTCTTAATTAATGATACTGAAATTTAAGAGGGTTTAGTTTTACTTTAAACGAAAGGTTGGATTTCTGCCGGAACGGATTTAGATGAAACGAGCTGTCACTCCAAGTGAAAGACATTCCTGCTCAGCTGCTGACTCCACATCTGCCTCTCCAGAAACGAAAGTCCCTCCTTCACAACGGAGGACTTCTCGACATCGTCATTATGATTACATCGATTTCCTTTCTGAACTAAGTCCTCGCATTCTTCAGCACAGACTGACAATTTCTTCCGTCATGCCCACTTTGATGATCCTTATTGTCATGGCACTGAAGATTCTCCTAGAATTCCTTTGTTGGAATTATTAAAAACTGTCGAAGACATTGTTCCTGACTGCTTTCTCTACAAACCCTCTTCTACGGATTCTCTCAAGAACTGAGAGCTTCCAACTGGATTTGGCTTTGGCCTCCGAGATCGCAACCCAAACAAACATTTTCTTCTTGGACACTCCACTACCATCTTCTGCCTCGTCCAGTAAAGACATCTGGTTTCATCTTGCCCTGGAAAATATGCATTACCTGTACATTTTGGCATTCGTTCCTCAAAGGGCTGTTCTCTTAATGCTGTGTTGCATCCTAGAGTTATAAAGTTGTTTGGATCCATCAACCTTGGTGACCAAAGTACACATGTGCACACTCTTATTTAAAGAGCTAGCCGCGAAGGCTTACCATCTCCTGTTCTCTAGCGGCTATGTCGTCATGGGGAAGGGAAACTGGCTAAAGTTGCCAAACATGGCCGGCTGATTCATAAACTGTGGGTGCTGGGAAAACCATGATGCAAACTTGGGGAAAGTGCGTGTATACCGACAGTTCCTAAACCATCCTCATTATCTGTGGGTGCAAAGCGCTGGGCTGTCACAGCGGGTTGAGTTTCCCGACGCAATTTTGTCACTAGAAAGTGATCTTTTATCCTTCTGTAATTTTCCATTGATTTGCACCCTGCAGCATCTTCTCACTGAACACATCTGGGAATTTCGCTCCACATCACTGTGTACACCTTGACGATTCACACCTCTATGCTCTTTCTTAAAGGGCGAATGTGGGGGAAAAAGGGGATCCCTGTGGAGTAGTTAATATTTATCAACCCTTTCGAATGTCAATCCAGTAGCAGTCGCCACCTTAGAAAGCACTCGCCATTCCACTATTTCTACTCCCCACATGGCAAATACGTCTTGTAAGATGCATGGTTTCTCTAATTTATGCATTAGAAAAATTGTGCAATTTTTTAAACGCCAGTATTAATGCAGAAAAACCAGTTATATAGCCATTATAAATCGGAGCATAACACTGCAAACCGTTCGTCTCTAACTTACATGATTTCAGAGATACCCACTTTTTTGTGGCATGCTCTGTAGCTAGTTGCCGTTTTGGCGAGTAAGGTTAAATTCCACGTCGCCAACTGTTGATTTCCACTCGCCAAATGGGGATGGTTGCTCCTTATTAATAAATCTCGCCCAGCTCATCAACCATGATGTCATCAGCGAGATTAATATTGACAGGTGGTAAACAATTCCCCAACGCTGGAAAATCCTTAAGCAAACTCTCGTCCGGTAGCGGAGGAAATAGTAGGCAAATGTTCATCAAACATGTGTTGAACGGTGTTCTCGATCCTTGCGTCTTCATCTGTCTTGTGTTCTGCCAAAATACACGACATGCACACCTTCATCAAAATCCAACCCGTGTTGATTGTGAGTAAGGTTTCATCGGGAGTGGGGATGCTACCGGACGTGTTGTCGGATGTAATACTAGAAGTGAGTAAAGAAAAGTTTGATTGTCTCTTATGTGTGCTTCATTACCCTCCATGTTCTCAGGGTTCTCGTTATTGGCCGTCACTGCAGGCTGGGATTACACACTGGCTTTCTTTTTTGCGAGTTAGCCCTGAGGCTGAAAGGGGTGTGACGTGTGACTATGTCGCAAATAATTTGCCCGAGTCGCAGACAAAAGTGCTGCTTTGACCAAATTTCTGCAGTTTCGTCAATTTTGGACTGATTTGGACAATCCATTACACCATTTCAATCATCTCGTCGAGACCTTTCCCTTGGTGGAAGAGCCAGATCAATAGGATAAAGCAGTGAAAAGTTATTAAGTAAAAACCAATAAATATGTGCTAACGATACAAAAAAAAAAAGTTTTGCTGTAGATAATTGTTTTCCCACAATTGGTGTCAGACAGTGGCAGAAAATTATGCATCTGGGGTTTGTTAGTGTTTATCGCCCACTTCACCTCAGAAATCGTAATATCGTCTTCCTTGTACTTTGCACAGATTTCTTTGCAGGGGTTGGTTTGGAAGTCTCATTCACTGCATTTGTGACATGAGTGGCACTTGTGACATGAGTGTCTATCCTCTGGTGTCAACCCCTTACCATATTTATGGTTAGCGCAAGACATCGTAACAAAGGCCGACTCGGGAGTACAAAGATGTGTGTGCTATGCTCGCTTCCCAGACTGAGAGTGGTGCAAGCAATAGTGTCCAGGCCTGAAGGGTGTTCAGGAAAGGAGCGCAAACTGGAAACTGGTGGTAAATTTAGTTTAAAGGGCTTTTTAGGAGGTAGATTTAATTTGAGCGCAAATTAGCAGCCAAAAAGGTAAGTATTTTCGGGTAAGTAAAAACTAATTTTAGAATTAAAATTCCTTTTTTTGGAATGCAGATTAACGTGCACTTAAAATCTTATCGTAAGTGCTTCGATCTGCAAAATAAATTGGTGCTATTGGAGAACTTGTAAAAGTAAAGGTTTTAACATTAGATTTTTTTATTATTTAAAAATGCATCTGTGGTCAATAGTCATAGCTGTTTTAAGCTCTAAGACCAATTCCATTAATTTTATGTGCCCCTTTTTGTTAAGTAAATAAAACTACTCCCAAACTTTTAGTAATGCCAACTTTTGTCTGTAGGTCTACTTATGACATACGGTGTAACTGGTTCAGGTAAAACCTACACAATGACTGGTGTTCCTCAGAATGGAGGTATCATGCCTCGATGTTTGGACGTTGTATTTAATAGCATTGGTGATCTGCAGGCCCGCAAACATGTAAGTCCTCCTTGTACTCGTGTAGGGGATAATACGAGCAATTCTGTATTGTAATATTCATGTGTGTATTTTGTGTGCAGGTCTTCAAACCTGACAAAATGAATGGGTTTGATGTTCAAAGTCAAGCAGATGCTATGATAGATTGGCAGACTGAACTGACAAGAACCCCTAAAGCTCAGCGCAGGTTAGTAGTCGGGGCTTTCAGCTTGTGCCCTATCCTATTTCTAAACTGATTATGCTGATAAATTATCGTAGTATTAATTTCATTTTTGGGAAAGATTTGTTGATTTGTTCTCTATTCTGTTTTCGTAATCTGTATCCTTGTACTTGATGCAGATAATTAATCATGATGTGCTTATTTTTTTTTTTTATGCCATGAAAATATTACCTGTTATTTATTTAGCAGTTTCCTTCCTTTGCTTCCTCAATGCCTAGCGATGAAAAAGTTGACTTTCCTGCCGGGCTCGTAGCTCCCCTGCGTTGCACATGCGCCAGCACCAGCCACAGTATACAAGCTCTTGGGAAAATGCATTAGCCATCACGTTGAGTGGTAGTCCTTTTTGAATCTCCCGTTGTCGCCGGTCTCCTCTTCATTTGGCTGTCTCATCATGGCTTCAGCGCACCCTTTGGCCCATGCAACCGTTTTCCTAACACTGGTGACCGGCCTTTTGGAAATTCGGCAAACGTCTTCTTCGCCCTTTGAACACACGGCCTTGTCTTGCCTTCTACGGCAGACCACGGTCCCCCTTCGATTCCCCGTCGTCCCCCTCGGATTTCGCAAGCAGTGCGACCGCGCCGTTCCAGTACCCAGCGCTTGACCTACTGCCGTGTGGTGGACCACGTTTGCTGTCTGCGTTAATGACACTGTGTGCAGCCTGGTGACCGACAATCGTTGGTCCCCCCCCCCCCCCCTGCCTTCACCAAGAAGCCACTCAGATTTTCGACACCGACCGGCACCCGTGTTACTGCAGCACGAGCAGCAAGGCGCCTGGTCGACCAGTGTTCACTTCTGTTGTATGATTCAACGAAATTTCAATTACATAACCAGCTCATCCACAAAACTAACACCCTCTTCCGAGGACTAATACCAAGCCTTGCTCTGCATCTTGACGTCTCAAGAAAACCCAAGTTGGACAAGCCCCAATCGCAACAGAAGCGAAAATACCGGGAACCGGCGACTGCAGTGGCAATTTTCAGACATCATACACGAGAAAGGACCACTAATGGAAAATAATAAAACAAAGTTCTTCTCAAATTTTCGGAGGTTTATCCGATCACCTTCGTCAGAAATCCGCTCACAAAATTGCACAAACTCTCTTCTCATCACGTGGTGACGTCGTTCATTTTGAACCACGCGCTGTACCGTATACGTCTGAATAAGACGCCACAAATATAAGACGAGTCGCATGTTCCAAAGAAATAAATGGCTGCGATTATAAAACAGGTGACTTTAGCAAGGCTTCCGTAAGGTTTGGTATATTTATTAGTTTGTGTACTAGTGAATTCCCTTGGTCCTGAATTCAAAACCCAAAATTTTAATAATAGATTCGCCTTTGGACTGCTTCCTGAGGCCTTTTTCAATACATATTTAGTTTTTGCTAAATAATCCAAAAATCTTTTGAACAACTGGCATGAGATTAGCACCATTGGATAGCTCTCGGAAAAATATTCGAAATGGTGTATTCAAACGTTAAAATCGGCCAAAATTTAAACGCGAGTATAAGATGATGCTGCAATTTTAATGGTATAAATTTGAAAAAGTACAGTCTTATACAGTAATCGGAAATATACGGTAGCTATGTCACCACTGATCTTTATAGGTTGATGCATCTGGACACTCCATTGCGCTTGAAGGCCAGACGGGGGTGCACTAGTCGGTCAATTTCGTAGTATGTTGCACTAATTAAAGGAACTCCCTGTTTCTGAAAACGTGTCGTGGCCCGGGATTGCAGAGCTCTCAAATGGGGTTCATTGAGGGAGTTTAACTTGAGTAGCACAGAGGTTTCATTCTAAGAAATGTCATGACTTGTGTTTCTATGGTGAAGGGCAATGCCGTGTTTCATAACTTCGTTGAGGGTGTCCC